>MPGH01000090.1:18081-111083 GCA_001937105.1 Colletotrichum chlorophyti
GGGAAGTAAANNCTAGCTTCTAATAGGCTAGCTTTATACCTTTTAACCCTAAAGTTATTATTTCTTACTTAGATTTTAAGCTAAAGATATTAATACCCTCTAACTTACGCCTAAGTAGCTTAAGCTTTTAGGACCTAAAGATACTAATAATAGTACTAAAAGGTATATAAAGTACTAATTTACTTAAAAAAAGGATTAAAAGGTATTAAAGTAGCTCTCTAATACTAATATATAAAGTAATTAATCTCTAAGCTAAAGGTATTAATAAGTTAGCTTATAAGCTTACTCTTATTAAGGCTAAGAACCGTTAGCTTTATATAGGGTTAGAGGTACTAAGTAAGTATTAAAGGGTAAAAAAGACCTAATTACGTTTTAGAGGGTTACTTAATATAGTTAAAGTAGAGGTACTATAAAGAAAAAAGGAAGGTATTAATATTAGAGGTAGGGAAATATACTAAAAGGAGGGTTATATAGAGGGTAGTAAATTATATATATAACGATACAGTAAGTATAAAAAGATAGGATATAATATATTAATATATAAGGTAGTTTAGAATAGTAATAAAGAATAGGGCTATAGGTAGTTTTAATTAATTTTATATAATATNAGCTAGAATAACTTATTAAAATAGTAGAAGGGTAGTAGGAAGTAGGTAACTTACTATAATAGGCGACTTACTATATATATACGTTAGCTATTTTATAGTAAAAAGGTTAGTAGTTTACTTATTCTTAATATATATAAACTCTTAAAAAGTAAAAAGAGCTAAATTCTAAAGGAACTACTACTACTAAAGTAACTTACCCTTAAAGATTATAAGAGGAGGTAGCTTAGTACCTATAGCTAAAATATACTTAATAATTATTATTTAAGCCTATAATTTAAGCTATTTCTTTTAAACTAAAGACCTCTTAGAGGTTCTAAGTACTAAGCTATTAAATCCTTTACCCTTAAGGATCTTAATTTTATTTATATTATACTAAAAGGCTAAATTAATAGCCTTAATCTCTAATAGGGCTATAAGTTTAAACTATATTCTAATTATATTAGTTAAGGCTCTATTAATATATTAGGAATTAATAGCTCTAACTCTTTAAACTTTAATTAATAGATTCCTTTAAAAAAAGGCTTAAACTTAGTTCTTTTTAAAAGTTTAGGTACTTCTTTAAACTAAAAGATATATTTAGTAATATCCCTTAGTAGTTAATAGGTTAAGGGATAACTTATAAGAGCTTAAACTTATATCTATTTAGTTAGTTAGTTCTCTTATATAAGAGCTAGCTTTTAGAGGTTAAAAAAGGTAATATCCTTTACCTAAATACCTTTTATTTAGCTTTAGAGTATAAACTATAATATCCTCTATATAAGTACTACCTTTTAGAGGCTCTATCCGTTATTAATAGCCTTAAGGGCTTAATAGACGTTATCTTTTAAATACTAAATTATTAGGTATTAAAGTTACTTTACTAAAAAAATTATAGTATTTAAAGTAGAATAAATAAATTAAAAGGAGGTTAGTATTAAGGGACGCTATAGGGATAAGGTATTTTTAAGGTGGGCGAAATATAGGGGTGGATAAGATGTAGGTGATGGACGTTAATAGGTAAGATATAAGCCTAATCTTAACTTATTAATATTTTTGATTATCTCTAAAAAGTCGCCGGTGGTGATACCTACTATTAAGCATGTGAAATCAGCTTAGCATTAAACATGTGAGTTAAGGCAGTGCTTAGACTTTCATTCCGTAAGCCTTACCTTTCTATCGATGTAGTGAGTTTCTTTTTTTACAGGCTTACAGAGCGCACACAACGCAGTACTTAGCCTGAAACAAGGGCATCTGATTAAAAAGACAGAGAAATGTATCTAATGGATTCATCTAAGTACAGGTTCCATGAGCGTACAACTAGTGGTCTGCCTTAGCTGTATGGAAGCATGTGCTTGTGAAAATCACCTGAAAATCACATGCAACCAAGCCGTACCTATCGTGCATACTGGGTATAGGAAGCGGATCCTGTGAATCCGAGCTCCCAGTCGGTAATACATATAGACGTTGTGGTGATATTTAGAGAGATATCAATGTTATAGCTATTTCGAAACGTCACTAAAAGCCGGAGAACGCTGGTTTTATATTAGGGCTTAGACCACCCACTCCATCTTGTTATTAACAGATTCCCATCTAGGTTCCTCTTCCTCGTTACGAATTTAATCCCTTCCCAACTAGTGCTAACTTGGAAGCTTCCTATGCAATGGATTTCTTTAACAACTCGGATGGACTCATTAACCTCTAAAACCTGGCAGATGAGTTAGATATGAGAAATTTGCCAAGTAATAGAACAGTTCCAGTTGTACTAGGTAAGAACCTTGCTCATTTTTACTGTTTAATTTTAACAGTGAGATAAGTTCCAGGATTCTTTGGCTGGGGCACGCCGTTGTTTGGCGCTATCAATTATTGGGGCGGCATTCACAATATCCCCAAATTGCTGATGGACAATGGATACACTGTGATCGTCACTCCAATTGGGCCGGTCTCTTCGAATTGGGAACGCAGCTGTGAGCTGTATAGACAGCTCACCTTCGGAAAGTACGTTTTAACAGCTATGATTCGATTTTGGATGATCCGTCTAATATCTCCAAGCTTCAGTTCTTTCAACCCCACAACCAATGAGATAGTGGAAACCTATGAACTGGAAATTTCTTACGGTAACATCTTTGCCTCAAATCTAGACCATGGGCCCGATAGATCCGTGACTCGCTATCGAAAACGGGCGATCCTCTTTTCTCAATCACCAGAAAATTACACAAACTGGAGGTGGAATAAAGACCACAAAGTTCATTTCATCTGCCATTCTCAAGGTGGAAATACAGTCCGCTACTTGATTAGCCTGATGAACCGTGGGGCTAGAAGACCTGCATTGCGAGTATTTTCATACAGGAGAAAGAGACAATTGGACCATCTCTGTAACAACTCTAGGCACTCCGCATCAAGGAACGACGATCATCAATGTTCTTGAGAATTTCGTTTCAGTATGTATTCAACCCTCCTACTAGCCTTGTCCAGACATACCAGCACTAAATCAAACAAGCTATAGAATGCAACCGATCAAGCGATCAAGCTCCTCGCAAGATCATTTGCCATTGCGTCCTTCTCAAGGCCCCAGCAAAGGGCTTACGACCTCCAACTAGACCACTGGGGAATTTGCAGAGTTGGAAACGAAACATTCCAAGACATGCGCCAGCGCTTAAAATCGAACCACGGTCCTGTGTGGAAATGGCTACAGTCCAATTGTAATGGTTTCTACGACAATAGTATCGAAGGCGTTAATGAGCTACACAGGAAGACAATGCCCACCTCACAGCATATATACTACTTCAGCCTCTCCTTCCACTCAACGATCCCCTTCCCTACTGACTGGCCGACTTGGACGACCCGAGCTATGCATTCTTTCCCCGTCTCTCTGGTTAGTTTCATCCGCAGGGTCCTGCGCGAAGTTCCGATCTTGAACTTTGGTGGGATAATTCAATCCATTGTGGGTGCGCTTGTTGATACGGCCGGGTGGGTGGCTATTTCATCCCTCTGTGGCATCAGCGATCTTGTCCGCTGGGTGACCATAGACGTAGCGAACAGGCTGCTACGTGAGATTGGGTTCAACGTTACGATGCCGCCGCCGTGTAAATATCTGCCAAAGAGGAGGTCTTTCCACTATTGCTGCCGACTGTGTACGCAATGAGTGGCCAAGATCTCACCGCGGAGCAGAAGGGTATCCTTGGGCCGAATCTAGGGGACTGGTATCTCAATGACGGGATCGTGAATACTGAGTCTATGCGCTAGTATGGTAAGTGACTAACTGCATAACAAATTGAAGTACCGCCCGGAGATGAAGACAACTTTCGAACAATAGAGTGCCGCAACCTCCATCTGCCCACCCCCTAGCGTGGTCGACCTGTTGACTCAGCAAGGAGTGTTCCAAACAATGACGTTCCAGTCGGTCTCGTGGAAGACCTGGCCACTGGCGTAGCCGCTCACACCCGGGGCACCCGTGTGACAGTTGTCATCGATGTACTGGGCGCCGTCGGCAATGGAACCGAAAGAGGCAAGCTCCTTGGTCTGGCGCGCCTGAATAAAGAGTTACGCTTTTGTCTCAATTTTAGTGGGAGTTCGTCAACATACGTCGTTGCACCACTGGATTCCAGCGTTCCAAGAGCAGCTCACGCGGCTGCAAACACTTGGCCCGGCCGGAAGGCGCGGCTTGCCACCGATGCCTCTCAGATACTTGATGCCGGCGTAGATGGCTCGCGCACTTGCGTTGCCCCATCTACCCCTGCAGAAGTATGAACGACCACTGAAGTCGGTACGCTTTTCAAGCCCGGCGGATGCGGCATCTTCAGACGCGAGAGATGAAAGAAGCTCGGCGTCTTCAGCGCTGGGAAGATCCAGGCCGAAATCGGAGTCGTAGTTGGGGTTGAGTTTGCGGAGTTGCGCGACCACTTGCTCAACGGTGCCGTTCAGAGTGACGATTTCGCCACCGGGAGTGACTTCCAGATCCCATTCGGGAACCACCCAGGTGATGGTATCGCCGTAGAAAGCCTCGATTTCGGCCTCGGCAACAGACTTGGCATCGACCTGTAGGAATTGATGTAAGCCTCATGGAACATGTAGTAAGGATGCGAGGAGAGACATGCGCCAGCGAGAAGGGCCGGCACGGCCGCTAGGAAAGCGGTGGAAGCACGCATTTTCGATGTCGAAGAGTTAAGGATGTCGATTGTGAGAGTGACAATAAGGAAGCTATCGGGGCCATTTTATACCCGAGCTGCACTGCCCTCTTCACGCCTTGGGAGTTGAAGTTAGTTCTCAAAACACAACGGATCGTGCATCAGTTGCTTAGCCAAGTCGGCAACCGGATTACTACTCGAACCTGTCAACAAATCCTTTCGCCACGCCTTGCATTGGCGATATTAGGTTAGTAGCTAATAAAATACCTCGGGGGTGTACTGAATTTGGGGGGAGTGGAAGTGCCCCTCACACTACCAACACGCCCTTTCCCTTTTATAGCACGGAGTGAAGACTTTTTTGTAGGACGTAACAGGCCTTTCCTTCCATCAGCTATTTTTCTCCATCCGCGAAAAATGAATTTGCTACATCATCACGGCCGCTGGTCTGTGGTTCTTCGCATGATAGGCTGCGGATGGGAACTTTTGGAGAAAGAATTATGGAACAAAAATCTTGGCCGGGCGTTGGGAAGACAAATACTCATAGGGTGCCCCACTCGATAGCGTAGATTGAGAGCTGTGCCGCAGTCTCTGGAGTCTTGGGTTTAGAGCTTGATGATCCAGCTCAACCGCCTGACAACGTGAAACCACTTCGTGAATCCACTTTTTCAAATGCTTTCCCGACAGCTGCTTCAACCTCGCTTTTATGCTCTCTGGATAATTGAGGTATGATAATCCACGTCTAGAAGTTTTCTTACTTCGATCCGAACCAAAGTCACAGAGTGACCGCTAGTTGTCGCGAGACGGTCCGTTCCGGCCTATCTAGCTAAGTGGGTCATCGCATGCGGAGGGCTGGGGCGCGACCCGCGTTGATCAGTCTCGGGAACATTACTGGGTAGTCATGCATGAGAACAGAGTAGAACCCGCAGTTCCTTAACCAAGATTGGCACGGCGTCTAAAGGACTGTTGTTGCCTGGGTACCTTAATTTGAGCACCTCAGCGAGTACGTCGGGGACTGCTGCTGCCTAGTCTAAGCAGCCAAGAATCTGCAGTAAGCATATGCTCGAATTCGCTCGAATCAGAGCGCCATCCTTCAAGCCTCGAAGGAAGTTAAAGGCCGCTTAGCTTGGCAAACCACAGTTGAGTAAGCTATGTACAGCTGAGATACTCAAATACTTTCTTCCCAGACTTACTCACTACAGCGTAGAGTGTTCCATCTCACAGGATCTAAGAAACCATGATTGTTTTCTAGTTCCCCACCTGCTTCGGGGAGATTTTTCTGTGGCGTGCCCGAAAGAATGGTTAGTGGGAATTCAATTCGGAAATTCCTAGACGGATGTGAGCCGATTCCAAGCAATGTCATTAAAGACGCGTGCGCAACTGGGAGCTGAAAGCTTGTCTAGTGGGAAATGCTACTTTGAGCATCTTGGACTCGTCTAAAAGGTCAATTACAAGCTGTAGCTACATTATTCCGTGAAATCATCTTCACACCTTAACGTCTACGTTGTCTCGTCGACTACGAGAATCCCAGCTTCAGGGTATACGTCAACGGCGACTTGCCCGTGATGTACACTTTGTCGCCCTGCAAGACCAGCGCGCCTCCAAGCCAGCTGTACTGCTCGCCAGGACGAGCATCGATCAGGCCGGGACCAAGCCCAGAGCCAAAGGTAATAGTATCTCCTCCAAAGCTATAGGAGCCTTCACCTTCATTGAGGTGGTATGTCTTGCCGCCCGTATCCTGTCCAACCCCTTGCACGCCCATGAACGTTCCATTCTTCCTGAACACCAGCTCAAATGTCAGCTCGACGTCGCGCTCGCCCGTCACCTCAAAAGAAAGGTCATATCCGGCATCCGTCGTCGCAATTGCCACCTCAGTCTTGAGGCGGCGCATGCTGGTCGGGCGATTCGCGAAGTCAAGCCCCGCGTAGAACCTACCGTCAGCGACGGACCGGTCAAGCACGTAGTCGCCGTTCTCTTCCCGGTTCTCCGCCGGCATGGGAAGGTAGTACGGCACTTCCATCTCGCTACCAAGACGGACGACGCCGTCGTCATCGACGGTGATGCCGTTGGAACGGAAGTGGCCCATGGTGAAGAAGTTGGGCACGAGACGCACGGCCTCGAGAACTGCCTTGCCGTTCCAGGCGCGGAACATGGTTGGATTCGTTGAGAGGCCCGAGCCGAAGCGGTTGTAAAAGTTCGTCTTGTCCCCGACGCGGTACCAGTCGGACCCCCCAAAGGCAGACACAGACAGCTTACCGCGACGCGCGCGGAATAGGCCGGCGGCAGTGTAGTGCTTGTGAAAGTCGACAAATGGCTGCTCGGGCTCGGGCAGCGGAGCCATGAGTGCGGGGCGCTCGATGAGAGTGCCAAGGTAGTCACCGAGAGTGGGGCCACTCTGCTGCTCGATAAGGCGAGCCATGGCTGCAAAGCGGCCGCTTTTGTCGAGGAGGGCCATTTCGCGGAAGATGGGGTAGAACTCGCGCATGTTATTGCCCGGGTTCTGGGCCTGGTCCTGACGGCGGCTGAGGATGGTCTCAATCTCGCCGTTGGGCTCCGAGTGCTCAATAGTGAGCTCGAGGTTCTTACGGACGTGGGAGATAAGCTCGGTGCGGTTAAGCTCGTGGGCGACGATCAGTAGTGACGGGTTGGTCACGGCGGCGTAGTAAATGGCGCTGCGCTCCGAGTAGATACCGTCGGCGTCAATGTCGATGCCCTCGGCAAGCCACTCGTTGACACGGTCGATCAGGCTCTCGGCGCCCGTGATCCGCGAGATGCGGGCCAGGGCGCCGCAGATCTTCCAGCGGTGGTTGGGGGTGTGGATGCCGCCGTTTGCGAGGCCGGGGCCTGCTTTGACGAGGATGTCACGGATTGTATCGGCAATGGTCTGGGAGGCCTCATGGTCGTCCTTCTCGAGGATGCGCACCATGATGCCAAAGTCCTCAATGAGGAAACCAGTGTCGGGGGGCGAGTGGCGGTTGCCGACCGTATAGGTGCCATCGGAGTGCTGGCTATGGGTGAGGACAGCGAGCATCTCATCAATGTGCGGCAGCAGGGTCTCGTCATGGTAGTAGGTCGAGTCGGGCCACACAAAGGGAGTGACGAGGCGGCGGACCTCGCGTGCGAGGCTACGCGGAGAGCCAACCAGGGACGTATTCTTGTTGGTAAGGACGGTCGGGACCTGGCTATCAGCAGCCTTGGTCAGGAGGGCGAGGCTGGTCGTGTCCACTTCGGTGTCTTGGCGGGGCGCGACTGCAGCAGCAGACGCCGAGGTGGCAAGCAGCAGGGCTACCCCAAGGGTCTGGAGGGCGCCGAGGAAGCGACGGGGAATCATGGTGTAGACGGCGACGGCGTTGTGCGTGACGCCTTGCGGAGAGCCGTGCCAATGAATCGCCGGGAGACCGGCCTTAAGTAGTGGTCACAGCGGTGGCCTCCCATGAAGCTCATGATGTTACCCTCTCGGGGCAACGGCCACCGAATGGCAGCGCTACTAATCTCTAATCTGCAACAATTTCCGACGGCCCCACGCGACGAACGTGACTCCCCGTGGGGAAGGCCAAGGTGCGGGGGAATTCTTGCCAGGACCCGTGCTTCTATCCTGGTTGATTTCTCAAAACCGCTGCTGGAACCAGAGGAATAATGGATCTGCGGAACGTCAAAGCCAGCGAGAATTGGCGAAGGTGGCAGTCCCGAGCCTTGACGTCTGCATTAGTGTAAGTGTGACGTGCTAGTTGTGTGGGAAATTGACTGTCGCGTGCTGACCAAAAGTGAGAGATATGGTATGATGTCATATAGGAATATCATGGCGCAGTGGATCGTTTGTTCGGCTGTGAAGGGCGATATTGATATTGTCAAACGGAGCGGACGTACATCGATAGATGGGCTCAGGTAGAGGAAGAACCATTTCTCTGATATTGGGGTAATCCGCTTTGTAATTAGATAAGTTGCCTGCTTAATGATAAACGCTCACTGAGTACACTGAGACGGTGTGGGCACGGGCTCTTCTCATTACACACTCACCAAACATCTATTTCTACGCGCGTCACACATAGAAAACCTTTTTCTAGAACCGACTAACTCTTCACACGATCTCTCCCGCCTATGATTGTGTTCTCTAGCTCGTCGCGGTAGTTTATCGCACTGGCTCCTCACTCATGTAATGATTAGGTCTTTCCCCAAGCTAAGAGAGAGTTATTGATCGAGAATGTCTCTAATTATCAAGCAACCGAAGATACAACTCTTCTTTACCCGGCACACATGCATTGGGTCTGCACATGTCGACAAACCTTATGCGGCTGTAACAGATGGCTATAACAGCCGTCTAGAGCGTACCCTAGCAAGTCACTTGTGTCGGTCTAACTCATTCATGCATGCACGACTTACTTGCCGAACTAGAGAAGTAAGCCCGTAGCCTCACTTCATATCACTTTTACAGGAATAACAAACGGGTTAGCAACCGCCCTACCTACAGGTCAGGTGCTCGCTCGATCCGACACTACGAATAATTCTCACAGTTTGGGCCAACCATGTGAGATTATTAAAAGACTTACCACAACTCGACGATCTCCCCGTTGGTCCATTCAAAGAGTCTCCAGAAGTACCGGTACATCAGTACCGATACGTCAGGGAAAATCCACCTAACCGTAATGATTTACTATAAAAACAACAGTTCGCTTTTAAAGTCATCGATTTGCAAGATTTCCGCCAGAACCCAAGGGCCTTCGAATCAAGCACACCTTGTAATTACAAAGAAGTCAAAGACTGGCTGTCTTCATTATTTCTTCAGCATGCAAGCTAATTTTGACTTAATTGCATGTTCTATAAGGAAATTAATGACCCAATGATACGTTTACTTCACCTGCGTTTAAGGGTCTTTGATTGGATTTTGCTGATCTCTTGTGGTAGAAGTTTGTGGTCATCTAATTCGCCCAAGGACCGTCATATGCTCTGAATCCGACGTCTTCCGGCGCACCGGCGGAACATTTACTTGGAAATATTCTCCTCACCTATTCTCTACTAGTGACTTATATGATTTACACTGCCTACAAGTATTGGGGATATTCTGTCTAGCTCTACTTATGGACAAGGCTAGAATGGCAGTAAAGTATTCTTATTAGAATATAACGTATAGCCAAACATAAAGTACCATAGTCATTGAATCAGGACTACTACATCTGCATTGAGAGATGCTAAGGGTAAGGCTGTAATTAACAACCTGAATTCAGGAAATTTCTCTTCGCTACGTTCTTATTATCAAAAATCCAACATATGCTTAGGGGATTTCTAGCCCCAAAGTACTAAGGGTTAGCTAAGGGAATACAGCTTGTTGAGCTAAGCAAGCAAGACAAATACAGCACGATTTAGGAAGCTACCTCACCTTAGCTTAAGGTACCAAACCTTTTCCTTTTTCCTAACCCCCCTGCTACGCAGGCTGTGCCCCTCCCTCTCTCCCTCTCCTCTCTCTCGCCCTAACCCACCCCACCCTATCCGGGCTGCAGCCCGGCTCGACATGAAGCTGCCGTCGTCTTGTAAACTAGAGGCAAGGGGGCTGTAGGCGCTGCCGACATGACGGTGGGCTTGTTTTCTATTTTGAGTTCTCCCAGCCCCGAAAGTGATAACCGGCTCGGGCCGCATACTTCTATATCTTGTCAACGGAATTTGACAACAACAGCCTCGTTAAAAAGCTGATTCCCTTTCTAACAACACTACATCATCAACATGATTAATCACTTCTAATTTAAAGGGATACCGACGGACCAAGTTGACGATGAAATTGGTAAGTTTTTTTTTTGTTGTTTCCTGCAGACTGGCAAAAGTTGTCCACAGACCGCGAAACGTTTTCGTTTGGGATTTGGCCATCATCGTCGTAGCTGGGTCGGAAATCTCTACCCAGTATAGATTCTCTATTCACATCCGCGCATGCCTCTTTTTCACCAATTAACAGGATTTTTAATCCCTGGAACAGCCGCTGCTGGGCTACTAGCAATCAGCTTCACCTTTGATCTGGTCGCTGCAAGGGACAGATGTAAGGTTTGTTCGGGATACCTCAAAATGCTCCCAGTGGAAAGGATGTCGTCATTTGGTGAATTCGAATGAATGGTTATATCTCCATCTTCTGCTGACTGACACAGACAACGCGCTAAGCAAAGTTTATCTTCGTGCAATCATATCCTGAGGGACAGTCAGCGAGGTCAGTTGTAGTTATCTTTACGTCATTACTTACTTCAACGGTAACAGGGACACGGACAAGCACTAGGACAAAGCTGATTTGCCTTGTGCATTCCATTATACCAGTTTCTTCCACAAACTTGGCCAGCATTCTTATAAGGAAAGCGCCTGCTAGTGAATTAGAAGGTTTCAAATACCGTTCGAAAATCAGCAACAAGCTCCAGCGCAGACTTTCACCAATGAAACCCAGGAGCCTTGCGCCGATACATTCGAAACCCAGCCGAGAACCTTTAATAATACACCAGAGCAAAGTCGATTGGCACTGTCTTCCTCCCCTTTTTCCTTAGCCAACGCCGTCATCGGTTACTCAGGCACTCCACAACCTAGATGCCGCCCCCACGTCTGAAGCGTATGAGCGGACAAAAACCACTTTTCAGGGTTGGATGATATTCAACAGAACGTCCAGTATCGGTTTTCTGAAGGCTTCTATGAGGCACATCGCTTCTGTAGACTTTGCACAACCTCCTCCCCCAACCCAAACCACCCTAAAATGCTTCCGCCTCTAGTTCCTCTTTAATCATACTAGTTTTATTCCCCTTTGACAGCGAGTCTATGTTTTCCTCTAATCTTCTAAACCACCAAGTAAAATCACACATCGAAGATGAAAATGCAATACCATGTACATGAGACGAGAACGGACAGAGACGACGGAAGAGACAGGGACAGGAGCGTGGCTTACTTAATTTGATGCCTGGACTGGGCCAGAGCCCCTGGAGCTGTCGGCTTCTTAATTGATTTGGCCCGTAAAGTGGCCAAAGGGCTTTCATTTAGGCGCAGAATACAACTTATCTCATTTCAGCAGAAGCCCTAGGATGTATCTGATGCGTGTACAATTATGTAATCTCATCAAATTTTCGGTTAATTTGTTTTTTTAAGTACGAACTACTTTAAAAAGCTGAGGATACTTTTGAACTTGGGATAAACGCTTCTTCCTCGGTCGCTCAAGAAGATCAGTCTTGATGTTTAGCTACGTCTAAATTATTTTACATCTTTCATCCCTGTACGTCTGTAGGTACTTTTATGTGTAGACTACATGATTCATCGTATTTTAAAGCGCAATGTATTCCTTGCAACGTATGTCAACATAGCCTCTCACTTTCCAAAAACAAATTTCAGCCCCTTCATCGCTTGTTCATTTGCTGTAAACAAGATACCACCAGCCATGACTGTCCGCCCTAACCTCATCACCGTCCCCCTCCACAAACCTTTGACTCCATCCTCAGCCAAGATTGCCCGGAACGACTCCATCGTCCCCACAGCTCTGGCCTGCTGTGCCTTCGTCTTGACAGTGTCGAAGGGCTGCGTGGCCAGCGTAGTAACCGTACCAGCTACCGCCCCGTTCGTGAAGCTCATCACCGGACCTTCAGGACTGATACCCCTTCCACGCTCAAAATCTTTGATGATGCTGTAACTGCCAAGCCTGAACCCCGTCGTCCCAATCTGCTTCAACGTAGTCGTGACATACCCCCTCCACAGCGCTTTCAACACGCCCTGCTCGTGCGTCAGAGTCATGGCGCAGTCAACCGCGCTGCGAAACCTCCGCGTCGTCTTGGCGTCGTCGATAAGAGCTGTCTTTATGCGCTCACTGGGTGTTACTACGACGGTGCTGCTCAGGACCCCGGCGACCATGCCCGAGGCTATGCTCTGCGCCGGACCCAACGTGTGTGCCTTCTCGTCCTCTAAGACGGAGCGTATGCTGTCGAAGGCGACGAAACGCACGGCGTCCTTGCCGACAGAGCCAATGACCATGGTGCTGCAGCCCTTGTATAGCGCAGGCAGCCCTTCATCGCGTGCGACGCGGAGGACGACGGCGAGGGGGTTCCGCGTGCCGTTTTGGTGGCCGTAGAGCTGGACGCGGGTCTTCGCGAATTCAAAGGGGTAGGTGCAGGCAGCCTCGACGCCGCCGGCTACGCCCCCGGCGCAAAGGGAGAGGAGCGGAGAGGTCTTGCCGTTCATTGGACCGACTATCTTAAGGGGGCTGGAGTGCAGAATATGTTGAGTAACCATGTGGTGTGGAATGAGTTTGGATATTGGCCTGGATGTGAATCCGAGGATGATGTAATGCACTTTTGTTCACAACGACATTCGCGACTGATGTCACTAGGATGGGCCTGGCCAAGCCAGGCCCGGGTTATGCTCGGGTAATTACCGACTCCGTCCCGTCTCTGCGGTCAACAACAGATCCAAGACTATCATGATCCCTCGTATCTAATCAAGGGCTATTTGTAACAGCGTCCAGAAGGAGACATTTGAGAATAGAGCACGCAAGAGCGCTACAGCACGATCCGCTCGGTCTACCAGATAGCCGCTTACCTACTTCTTAAAGACCATACGACTAAAACAAGAGTAGCTATTCACTAATAGAGAGATTTCGTAACCGCTCTCTGGGAACCAGGACTGAAGGGACATTCTCCGTGACCTTCCCCCACCAATGTAGGTCTATAACTATATTTTCCACGATCTGTTTCTTCCGAACCGAGGTTTCAGACCCCCGACCTTGTTTGTTCACGGTCAAGTTCGGCTTACGTGTTTCCACTTGTTCAGATACCGTTGACTCGGGAATCTGCTCATTGAAGGAGTGGGAGACTCCATTGCAGGAGTAGTCCCTTCAGTAGTGACAGGAGGCATCACTTCGTCTGCAGGGATATTGACCCCCTGATACGACAGAACTGTGCTCCAAAACATGGCAAGAATGCATGTCCCCTGGCAGCTATGACGCAGGCGGCCATGCTTGTGGATCAAATCAAGCTTCTGCACAGTTTCTTCAGATGCGATACAGGTTTAAAACAGGGTCGCACCAAGCAGATAGTAAAAGTTCAATCCGGGCAGCAATTCCTATCGTCGTCAAGGCCGCAATGATGTTAGTAAGCGCTCGCAGAGGTATCTACAGGATTTTTCTGGCATTTTGACAGGAACTCAGTTAAGAGTTTTTATCTTTTCCAGTGCCTAGGTCTCACGCTCGCTCATCACTGTATCCTAAAAGAGCCGGTCTTGAGTGGAAGTCTTTGGATGGAATGGGTGTTCGTTAAAGAATTGAAGGATATGACTCGGTCGCTGTTAGCTGAAGAAAACATGATATGTACCATCAGAACATTCGATTTACTTGAATAAGTTGGTTGAGGTTAGATACTTAGAATACATGGTTTACTATTTGGCCTCACTTACGAAGAAAATATTTCAGCGTTGCTGACCATTCTTTTAGCCCACACTTTCGTGACCTACTGTGATCTGAAATTGTCTATTTTTGAATAACGCGTTGAAGGACTAAACCTGTTTTGAACAACATTTCATATATTTGGCTTTACGTCACACTTACGGCATGTATTTAAACATGATTATCGGGCTCGGTTGACCAGTGGAAGATAGCGAACAGAGTTTGTGTTTCTTGTTCCAATCATATCCATTGCGGCTGAAGATTGGTCTCAACGCAATTCTTCTTTGAATTGGCACGACCCATGTCCAGTCCATGCTTGAATCTGTTGACTTGCAGATATCGGCTACAGAATCTCGTGGCGGAGAGCAGATGAAGACCTTTTGTATGGCCCACGAGGTTGTCAAGAATCCATGTCGTGAGGACCGCCTTCGAAGGAACCGACTTCCACAACACGCAGCTTCTGTTGGCGGAGTGATCTAGTGCGCGTCTCCCATTGTTGCATGGTCCTCTCAAACCAGCGATGTTGGAACTTGAGTCTGCGTTACCTCCAGGTCGTGGTAGAAACCGACACTTTGTCTGTCGAAAGGAAGCGTTGGTAATAGCTATTTTCAAAGGTTGGCAAAATATGCAACTGTCTTGCAAGGTAATACTTTGTTCGCTGAAGCTACAGAGTCAAGGCGAAGGAGCATTGTTACTTATAGTATGCATGGTTGAGTCGTGTTCGAACACGCATGACTATCGTGTGTAAATGTTTGTCACATATGCACAGCAAGTCTTCTTGGGAGTTACCCCTTCTGCAGATTCATGTTCTCTTCGCAGGTGTCTGCAACTTCAGTCTTGTTAATTTCACTCAGACCTTGTAGTTTGAAAGGGCGAAGACATAGTTGGACCCCAGACAAAGTTTTCTCACCGCTTGACTCCAAGTATTGGAGCAGGTGTTTTTGATGATTAACTTAGTTGACAGGAGCAAGAAATTGATGCCCAAATTGGTGGGTAATCAGAAGCAAACCTTCAGTTTGCCCACAATAATGTGCAAATGTGCAGCCATGGGGACTTTGGTTGGTCTTTTGACTTGCCTGGTCAAACATAATCCAGATCTTGCATCTTGACTTCTGCTCATTTTACGTATACAACGCCATGAGCCGAGCAGAACAGTCATTCTCAAGCAACCAGGATCAATCGCCGGCAGCAATTCAGACCATCGAAAGCCGTCGGTAGGAACTTTGGTGTCTACTTTCTGCTTTCCTTATTTTAATTGATTACGCTTAACCTCTAGAAGTGGATAAAAAAAAGCTCTACTGGAGGCTCTGCTCTTGAAAGGTTGTTAGTTTGGGCGGTGTTCATCACGATGCCGAGGATGCATCACATATGCGATTCGAGGCCGGACTGATCTGTGCAGCGACATGCCCCTATCCCTGTCATTCTGAAATTGGTCTTCCATTTGTGTTGGCCCTGTTACAGAAAAGCTGACCTCTTTATCTGCTTGATATTCTGATTGACATTAGTCTCTTTACCGGGTTTGGGTTTTATTATTGAGGACATCATGACTAACATTGAGACTTCACCTGGAGCCCGGCAGTAACTTCAACCGCATTCTTAGGACGCAGAACGGCAATCTTCGGATTCTCTGGAGTGTTTTACAAACGTCCTGTTGTCGACCATGAAGTATTACAATCCTGTGGTTGCTAACTTGATCGTACCTCCTGCTCTGGCATTTTTTGAGGACAAGGTTATCATCCCAATAAGAGAATCAGTTAGTTGGCCCTACCACTTCCGAGACAAAGAAGGGCTTACCTAGATGTACATCAACTTTTGCTTTTACAGAGGCACGTGTCATAATAGGTCGTCTTTTCTATTAGCTACGCCCAAAATGGGAAATTTATCCACTTAACCAATAACATCTTGTAGCAAGTACTTAAGTACCGCTCTTACTGCCTGCTATCGGTTGTTATCATTGAACTTGGATTTTTTGTAAAGAGGAAAAAGCAGAAGTCTAGACTAAATTCACAAGCAAGCAATAGGTCTGGACCGTAGTCCTCCGTCAGGAGGCAAGACGTTCGTATGCAGTGCAGGTCTCCCCGATTAGGCCTCATTTTTAAATAGGGTAGTGCAGTTCCTTTAATTACCAAGGGCATAGATCGCTCGACGAAACTCTTGCAACTTCTCACCAACCGACCGCCTAAACCCAATCAAAGTGAGTGTGCAGACAAAACCATTCTCTGTGAAAAGCGGCACTGTCCCTTCTGCCACACACCAAAAATCCTACAAATTGTTCCATAAGTCATGCGTATACTCGGGCAATAAGCTAATGAACTATCCGTTGCGTTCTAAGTATAGCATTCTTGAAGTGCTGAGAAGCAGGGGATTATACGAACGCAAAAATATGATCAGCCCAGCCGGCATGGGTATCGGGCAACCCAGTCACGGGGGACTCGGGACCCCAGAGGGAGAATAAAACATGGGGACATTCTTTGTTATGGTGTTAAGGAGGCCCGGCAGTTAGCGCTCGTATTAATTTCGGGGTTACGTTAGATACGTCATGCGGCCGGTCTAAATGTCCACTGCCCCAGAAAACAGAAGGGATACGACCTTGAATACGAGAGTCGGTTGTTGGACTCGCTTTTTTATGTGGTAAGACTTTACTTCACAAGCCACCATCAAGCAAGCCGGGCGTTTAGTGCATTGGAGATCCAAAACTCCGCTTCGAAGCCGCCTAAGGCGGCCCAGTTTAAGGCTACCGCCAACCGAAATGACAACTACAACGTAATACGGAACCAGGCGGAATGCATGGAATGCTGAAAGCAGATGCTATGATCGCATACGTACCATTGTCACATTAATATCAGTTTGGCATTGCAGTCATAATGGCATAACGGCAGAGGGAGGAGATAAGTTTTGCGGGACCTTGTGGCGCAGGGTGGAACGAATAGTCGGCTTCTGGCAAAGTCACTCTCATGGTCAAGTCCGTTCACTATCCAAGCATCCGCGGACTGGTCGGTAAGATATCTCTCCTCTCCCGGAAAAAGATCTCCAAGGTATCTCATCCTTGAAGGCGAAGGAGTATTTAAAGGTACAGCATTTCCCACGGTTCGACACCATAAACACTCTCCCCATTACCAAACACACACTTCAATCGCACACAGTACGTTACCCAACTTGCCAATCACCTGCCACTCTGTCAAAATTAAACCATCCCGCAAAGAAAACCCTGAATATGCAGATCACAAACATCTTCCTCTCTGCTTTGGCTGCTGCCGCCGCCGTTTCCGGCTCGCCCGTCGCCAAGCGGGAAGTGAAGTCTATGATGGCGGCTGTTCCTGAGTGGACGATCGAGGGCTTCACCCGCACTTGCAACGCTGAAGACACATCTTGCGACTACAGCTTCAACATCAACACCCACACCGCCGAGCCCACCTCTTGCAAGTTCACAACGAAAGGCTCCCCCGCCAGCCGGGTCGCCTCTAACGCCAAGTGCGGCGCGTACACTGTCACCTCAGGCTGGAGTGGACAGTTCGGCGAGGGTGCCGGTTTCACTACTTTCTCTGTCACCGATCAGAAGCTCATCATTTGGCCCGCCTACACCGACAAGCAGCTCGTCAATGGTCAGCCCGTCAACCCTGACCAGAGCTACGCCCCCCAGAACCTTCCTTGAGCTGTGTGAAAATACGTTGGAGGATCAGAAGTTTGAGACGTTTACGAAATAAACCCATACAGCAGGAACTATTTAATGTAATAACAAACGAAACCTTTTAAGTTTGCAAAGCGTCTCAACGCCCATCCTGGCGTGAAGGGAGATTTATGATTGTGCACAGGACCATCCCATTTACTCTTTGTCCTCTCGTGATTGAAGAGCATAACTCGTGATTAGCTTGTTTTGAATGAATTGAGGGTACAGGTATCATTGACTTGATCGTCTACTGGAACTAACCCTTGTGCACAGTAAAGATCTGAGAAACATTGTGTGCCATGGCTAGACAAAAAAAGAAAGAAAAAGAAAGGGTTCATTTCGACCGAGCTAATGGTTTGAACAAAGAGACTTATGTATCGTAGAACAATAAATAGAGGTAGGAATCCCCTTGTGCAAGTGCAGAGCCAAGAAATAGCTATTTATAGGCTTCTTGAGGGAAAATACGGATCTTGAGATGGTAATATCTATCTATATATAAGAAAGGCTTGGTTGAGGACTATGAAACCAAAGTATTTCTACCCTATGTTAACATTGCTGCGCTTACTAGATGTTCGCACTCGGCAGACTTGGTAATTGTACCTAACATCTGAGATTCAGTCAATTACACGACCCTCTCTGTAGCTGAACGGAACCAAGGACTTGCACGTATCCTAAGAAGCAACCTACCTAATCTAATTTCACTCAAGATCTGGCTTAGTAGTGAACAGATTCGAGAAACTCAATGGCGGGCTCAGCTTCGGGCTGAGCTTCCTTCTTGTAGTGGACGGACTCGAGGAAGTTGATCGCAGGCTCGGCTTCGGGCTGAGCCTCCTTCTTGTAGTGGACGGACTCGAGGAAGTTGATCGCAGGCTCGGCTTCGGGCTGAGCCTCCTTCTTGTAGTGGACGGACTCAAGAAAATTGATGGCAGGCTTAGCCTCAGCCTCCGCTTCGGGCTCTCTCTTGTAATGGGTGGACTCTAGGAAAGAGATGCTCTCCTCGCTATTCGAGTTGGTTGTCACCCGTATTGGGGCAGCGACTGCCAGGGAGGCCCCCAAAAAAATAAGAGTAGTTGAAAACTTCATCTTTTTAAGGCTGCTAAAGTGTAGAATTGCAATGAACGAGATATTCTGGATCACTGATTTTGAGAAAGATCCAGAAGATATGAGATTATCGTGCAGTAACTTGCATCACCCACCAAGGGGTTGCGCCTGTTTTATAGACCCAAGAGTCAACTTTAATCGCCACCAGCTTTCGATTTGGAAATGATAAGGACCAGCCAGGAAGCTCGATACAAGGTTTGGAGGAATGATCACGACACCCTTGGGCTGCATGATGTCGATGAGGCCAATGATTGCACGACTGGCGCCAACTGATCCAATGTGGTCTAGTTATCTCCACCCAAGGAACTTCTGAGGCGCTTGTTCAGGGTTTGCTGCTTCGATGGACTCCATTATCTTGGTTCTGCTAGTAGGTCCCAGGAGCCAGGTTGTTCGCCTCTTACACCGCCCCCAAAGCTTTGGAGTTGTGGCTCCACGCAAGAGAAGACAACCAACACTTAACAAGAAGTTCTGAAGGCCTATTCAAGCCTCCAAATCGCGACTGCTGGTTAACCTGGTCTCTGTTGAATCATGTCCTATTCACTTTTTGACCGTCTCTTGGGGTTATCATGTTCGACACGCGCAAATTATCATTACTAAACAAGAAGCCAAAACAACTATAAGCAATCGTAGATAGCTGGTCCTCGATGCATCATGCACTACAGTGGGTGTAAAACCAGTTCAAAGAGAACCCGCCAACTCGACACGACATGACTCCATTCTGGAGAGTTCGGCATTGAATCAAGCTTTCCGATGCCGGTTTTCTAGTCCAAACAGGAAGGTGTGTAGGCAACAATTAAACTTGGTTGAGTCCGATAGGAAAACTTCTTTATCACTCGCACCTTCAAGGTCCACCCAAGCATGAGGACTTTGGCCCGGATTCGGTGTGATTCTCCGCACTGATACCCAGCATTCAAGAAAATGATTGGCTCATTGTCGGGTTTAGACAAGACCATAAAGCCCCTTGACCATTCCGAGATACATGCAACATTAAGAGCGAGTCATTTATGTTTACCCCTGGATGGCTGTGAAGATGGGGCTGGGCTCCAGGCGCTTCCATTCACTAGCCAAATCACTTCTGACGGTCGGGACGCACTAAAATGATTGAGAACCCTCGCTCTAAATCGATTGATAGATTCTGAGGGAAGTCGTTTAAGCAAGACAAACTCAAGCCAAACAAACCATCGACCCATTCGCAATGGCCTTACATCTTGATCGGATGAACCATCTTGGAGACGCCAAAGACTCTGAGTCCGAGTGTTTTCTTTCGGACGATGAGGCGGCAAAAACCACGAAGTTTCGGCATGCCAGTGGACCAACGGTGTCAGAACGACTTGCGTTATTGTTCTTTTTTCTTGGTTGCACATTGTTCGGTGCTTCTCTATGGCTTCATCTGCATCCGAAAATTTCCACGGACCAGGAGTGTGCCAGAAAGCTAAGCTTTCCATGTATGTGCTGCCTTTATTAAGAACAGTAGGATCTAATTGACACAGTACCAAGCTCCGGTCCATGAAGTGCTCGAGTATGAAGATGTACAGTTTGACAATGCATTTTGGAAACCAAGCCCCTACAAGGGGAAACCGACTCCCGACCTGGAAGCTAAATGGAAGGACCTTTGGTATTGTAGGTAAAACACTTATATGTAGGACAAAAACCATTCTGACTCAAGTACCAAGATGGATCATTCGACTTGCCGGACATGTATCTGCCTGCGCTGAATAAATCCGCGGATGGCATCGGAGGGAATGGTTGGGCGCGGACTAAATCTGGAAACCTTCTAGCCGGCTTGGAGGTTTTTCACAACCTGCACTGCCTGAATCTTATGCGCCAGTATGCGCACAGGGATGAGTACGACTACAGCGATGACCCAGCTTTCCATGGCAGCGACGAGCTTGTCCGAGCAGTAAGCTTTTTGACTGTACTTCTCATCGCACTCTTCATTTCTTCATTAAGAGATTGGATTAGTGTGTAATCTTGTGTTTCAGTCTCACAACAGTTTTGGAAAGAACACTAAGGTTTTGTAGCATGTAGACCATTGCATAGAAGCATTAAGGATCAGACTGATGTGTTCTGCCGGTAAGCCAAATGTCCAAATCTGCTACTCGTTTCAAGGTATTGATTCAACTATAGACGTCACGCCCTTCTTACATACTACTGGCTCCAAAGGCATACAGCCAGACTTTGATTCGCAACATAGATGTCCCAAGTTTGATCGTATTATTGAATGGGCTAAGGAGAAGCAAATCATGGTGGAGAAGCAAGATCCTCATCAGGCACATGGACATCATGCAAAAGCTAGCCGAGCATGATCGGGATTTGGTCTAAACACATTGAATGCAATACTACTGAAATGAAAGGTGGGGAAAAAAATAAAGACATTGAGCTTAAGCCAAGCAAATAGTTAAACAAAAGTCAAGCAGTACCTCATTGTGCTTTTGTCACGAAGTGGTCAACGCTCACCGAGCACACCGGACCGGTGTGGGCACGGGCTATTCTCATGANCTTTAACTTTCGGGGACTTTTACCACAAGGCTTAGAGGCTCTCCGCTATGAATGGAGATTTTGTCATAGGGTCAAATGATATACCGTTGACAAAAATATCTTACGACAAAATCTCTCTTCTACTAATTCCATCAACTCTTTTCTCGACATGTAAATGTTGTAGAACGAGGATCGTCACCACGCTTGGGTTAAACCGGCTTATTCGATGGTTTCAACAACTCTCAATATAGGCCAACAAGAATATCACCGCGTACACGGGCGGTCAGATGCACCTCAGCTTCAAGGTCCAATTTGATTCCGACCATCAGAGCTGCGCTCTTCAACTTGCCATTGTCGTCAACAGGGCCCTTTAGCAAGTTGCCTATTTGAATCCTTAGCTAATTGCCTTGGCCTCAGTGGAGAGAAAGATCAGCAGCGTTCTTACCAACCGGACCGTTGGCAGTGCCAGACAAGTTTGGCATGGGAATCGGCAGGTCTGGAGGAGGGATGTTTCCCTTCATGGCAGGGTTCGCAGGAGGGTATGACGTAGGATAGGCTGGCGTGCGCGGCGCCTGCTCTTCAGCAGGTGTCTTGGCCCTGAAACTCGGAGTCAATCTTGGAAGGAGTCTTCGCTTCGCCAGGAGACTCTCTTACGGAGTAGACATTGTGGTTAGATACTTAACGACTTGATCTTGAAGAGAATGTTGCAGTTCTTCCGGCGAACTTGCGTCGTTGATTGGCTCAGGGTCCAGCAGGCCCCGTTCTTTCAAGAATTGCTCGGAGAGCGACTCAGAGGTTGTCGGAGATGGACTCTCGTTCTTAGTTCTATCGGGTGTTTTGATTTTCGTGGTCTCACCTATAGACGACAGCGAGCCTCGATCCAAATTGCGCCGTTGGTGTGTTGGTGTTTGTGGCCGTTGTGGGAGAGATTGCGCTCTGGAGCGATTGGCTGGGGGAAAGCTCTCGGTCGCAACTCGGAGGGGTAGTTTGAACGAGAGGGATCTTCTGGGATTTCTCGGTGCAGGGGAGTTGTCCTCGATAGACTTAATAGGGACGTCAGTAGAATTTGGTGCACCAGCAACTCGCTGTGGGAAGATGCTTAATGAAGGTCGGGCAGCGCGTTCGGATTTTGTGAGATTGTCTGTTCGCTGTTGATGTTGCTGAGAATTGAGGTTTGAGGATATGGTGGCGGGCGGGGAGTTTATCTCCGGTGACTCCTTGAATCTAGCTTTTGTGATGCGTGGTGATGTGGATTTGAAATGTGCATCAAGAGCCATCTTGGATGGGAGCTTTGGGAGCTTTAAGCTTCGATGCCTGGCGCAAACGACATAACCCGGTATAACTACTTGATGCTATCAACCTTCCTCCGGCTATGCAACCGGGGTTAACTTGCTTCAGGAGTCGTGTTGGTCCCAGGGAGCAAACTAGAATCGCCCGATATTGAAACCAGCCGCTCAGATTGTATTTTGCGTCGAGTTTTACCGGCCTTGGCCGGAACAGGTCGACCAACGTCGTTCGCTCATGCGGATCGCGTCCATATTTCCAGAACATCTGGATAATGACCCGCATGGTACGATTCTCGTCTGTTTATAGAACGTTTTTCAGTTGCATCCGGGCCTGTTTGTGTCTCAGACAGTACTGGTGGGAGCTTGGACAAGGGTCCTGTATCGGCAAGAACCTTGTCTAAACCCTTGAATGGGGTGTCAAACAACGGTGATCAGGGGCCACACGATGATACGCCCCAAGGAGGTGCTATTCCATTTCTCCAGATAATGCTACCACAATCGACTGGTTTAAGGCTTCTGCCGAAGAAGGTCCACATACATCGGTCGATGGCGTCTAGAGAATATTTAGGTTCATTCTAGTCATTGATGTCTAAAACTCTAAAACACTTGAAGCAGCGACTTGTCGGACCGGTCAGGACTGCCATTTTGAACCCATCGTATCACAGACACTAAGTAGGGTGTTTAGTGAAAATAAGACGGCAAAGCTCGTCTCAATTTTTCAAGGAGCCTTGACTAAAAGCTCTGTGACAGTCAATGCGGAGCAGCTGATCAGTTTTACCATCCAATCACACCATCAATCACTGCATATCCACTACTTCAGGGTGATATGGTGCTTTCACTACTCATCAGTTTTGGCACCGCCGTTGGTGCATCTGAGGGCATTAAGGCTTCGATGGCTAAGTCCCGCCGGGAAGAGCATCGAAGCCGAAAGAACAACCTAGTCGTTCACTGCCAAAAATCATCTCAGTTCAGCCCATATCTCGAAGGGCGCTGCGTGGTGTTGTCTGGCGATAGGGTACGTTGAATCAAATCGTGGATACGCAGACCTGTTCTCACAAAGTTACAGTTGTTCATCGACACCGGGACTGCTCACGATGTTCCATTTGGACATCCGTTTGAAGGGTACTATCTGCCGTATCCTGACTCCCAATATGCCGGGCTAGTCAGCACCATTACCCATGAAGCACCCATTATGAATTGGGTATTTGTAGATCCAATCACATACCAGCTTCGTTTTGGTAACCGAGCTGCAGCCGATGGGAACTTGACAGGCCCTTGGGATTGCACACGACAGGATCGCCGGCTGACATTCTGCGGGTGGGAGGGCTTTTGCGCCGTCTTGGAAGACAGTGGTATATGGGGTTCATATTTTGACTGCGAAGGAGATGGTTTAAGCAGAAGTTTTGGTCACGGTGGACGAGTCGTCATCGAACTCGAGCTCCTTAGGCGGGAGTTGAGAACTGCGAAACCAGAGTACGTGCTTACTCAACTGCCATCAGAAAAAGCTGAGAAAACCTCCCACGAAGAGTCGGCAGAAGCTCAACCAGATCTAAGAAACCAAGACATGAATACGAACAGCGGAAACGACAGAGAATGTGGGAACCAAGAGCCTATAAGGGGTAGTGCTGCAGCCGAAACAATGTGTATCAACCCTCAACGTCAAGGTTCACATGACAAGACTGAGGAGCTGGAGAATCAGAAAGTCTTACAAAAATCCATTCAAGACGATGTTCCATATCAAAGCCCGAGTGTGGAGAACTCTGAGGAAGATAGCTAGTAGGACACAGTAAAAGTTGCCCGAATACACACGAGCAACAATGTACCTCTGAATGCGATGGTGCTTTATACAATATTCGGGGCACAGGCATCAAGTTACTGTGCTGCAGTATGATGTAGAGAAGCAATCATGCTTTAATTGTGGTAGCGCTCGGCCGTGCCTACCAAATGCCTTTTGCTGTGTGTGGTCGATAATAGAGATCCCTGAGAAAAGGACGTGGAGATAGCGAACAACGAAAGCATGATGACTATCATGATTGTCCAGAGATTCTAATTTTGAGATGCTACCTCAAGGTAGGCTTTAAAAAAAAAACCTTAAGAAGCCACGTTTGATAAACTTCGCCGACCAGCGGCCGAAATAGTAACGCGTAACGAATATGCTTCTCTCGAAATCCAAATCTCCGCCATAATCAAACAGTGTGAAATAACTCCTGGATTCTTTCTTTAGAATCTCCTCGAGCAATGCAGAGAGCGAGGAGAATTCTCGCTTTTTGAGGATTGAGGTCGTTGCCAGCGATAATATTGAATTTCTGGTGGGCTTTGCTGTCTACGACACAGCCTGCACCGAGCCTTGATGACTGGACCACCATGACTTTGTTGATAGAAATTGCTTCTGCAAAAGCTTCGGTTTCTGCCGGAGTTCCCAAACCAGGCCCAAACCCAGCCGATACGATGCCCTTGGCCCCTGCCGCGATAAAGGCTTCCACAGCGGTGTGGTCAGCCCCGACGTAGCTGTAAACGATGTCAACACGGGGGAAATCATGAATAAATAAATGATGAGAGAAGGTGCCGAGAATCGGGCTGTTTCGCTTTCCGACGAGGTAAATCCGCTCTCCGTCCACATAGCCGACCGGTCCCAACCATGGAGACTGAAATGCACCAAGGCGAAGGGTGTGTGACTTTGTTACATGTCGAGGAGAGTGAATCTCGTCATTGAAGACCACCAAAACTCCGGGACATTCGCCGTGGGG
This sequence comes from Colletotrichum chlorophyti, assembly GCA_001937105.1. Classification (NCBI taxonomy): domain Eukaryota; kingdom Fungi; phylum Ascomycota; class Sordariomycetes; order Glomerellales; family Glomerellaceae; genus Colletotrichum; species Colletotrichum chlorophyti. The sequence goes on from MPGH01000090.1 coordinate 43,448, forward strand.
AAACGTATGCGTGGCCACGCGAAAGGCGGCCGTCATATTGGCAGTCGCGTCTGAAGATATGCCGGTTAGAGGACGCATAGAGCCGGTGATGATGACCGGAATGTCGAGATCGAGGACCAAGGAGAGAGCCCATGCCGTTTCCTCGAGGCTCGCTGTTCCATGGGCGACGACTATTCCACGGACCCTATCGTTTTTAGACATTTCGACGCACGCGTCAGCAATCTGGTACCAGTGTCTAGGGGTAATGGCCGTGCTGTCAATGGGCCCAATATCGACAGTTGTGACTTGGGCAAGCGCCTCAACCCCAGTTCTGTCGACCACGTCGCTAGCGATTACGCGCTTTTGACTGGCGTTGTAGTCCAGAAGATCGTACTTGCTTGTACCTTCGGAGGCGATTGTCCCACCGGTACCAATGAATGCAATGTGCATTTCTCTAAGTTGTGAATGCTTCTTTTTGCTCATGTTGGTTTCAGACATGGTGTTTCCATGTGTTCCTCCAGCTTCTGTCGACTGCCTGCAGCCAAAAGAGTGGTTGCCCTTGGATATGTGGCTGTCCGTGAGTTGATGGTTGACATGATGAACGAGTTCCAGTGCCCTTCTCGAGTTCTTTGGTGAGGAAGGCATTCTGTCAGATTTCAGAGGTGCAAAACAGACGAGCCTTGTAATCTAACAATGGGTGGGAATGACCCATTTCTAAAGGTAACAAAGGTTTCAGGCGGCTGAGTTGACGAGGCCGCAATGGAGTTTTTATAATCAGATAACCCGCAAGGTCCGTTCCGCTCGGAGATCCGGTGAATGGATCCACTTGGGACCAAACAACCTGGTGGTAGGGTCCTGAGACGACCTGAAATAACCAAGTACCATCCTTTAAGCGGCAGTTGTTAACACCGCCCAGCGTAACAACAAGATTATGGTCTCATGACCGAAACCCGCGACAAGCCTAGAAGGGGCAATGATACTTAATAGACCAACGGTCTCGGAGTTGAGGTTGGCAACTGAATGCCTGGTAAGTCTAAAAGGGGTTGCTTACAGTGCCCGCAAATATCAGTTATCTTTGCGGGTGATTAGCCAACATAAACCACTTCGAACAGACCTAAGGTGCTATGCTGACGAAGCTTATCATAGGGCGACAGGTTGCTTGCGTCATTTCAAGCGATGAAAACAAAAAGGGACTTTGAATGCCATCTCACTCCTGGCTCACAGACTTTCACAAGCTTTGCTGCAGTTGCTGGCAGATGGCGTTTGAAAGCCCCTATATCCAGTACGCGACCAAACTTGTTTGCCGCATGGCCATAGCTCGTCATTTTTTTATTAACAGTGGTAATCCGCAAAGGGTGCAACACGGAAGTCACGAAGCTTTGCCGGTCATGGTTTGGTTTTGAACTGAAGTCCCACAGAAATCATTCATAGCCCGTTGGTCGACGGGTCTGATTTGGGCACAAAGGATGGGGCAAAAGTGAATGCAGTAACACCGAGATACCTTTCTGTCTGAACCGAACCCTTGTTCGGTTACCCAACATTTCCAAACGCCAAAAACAGAACATTGTGTCCGAAGAATACTTCACACTGAACAGAGCCACCGGACACGACACCTAATCGTCCTTTTCTTCCTCATTGTCATACCGGCCGAGCCGTCCGAGAGGACTTACCATGAAAACATCCTCCCATCTCCCGCTTGCCGCCTTTCCGTCCCAGTCACCACCGCTGTAGAGGGGAAGGCGAAGTTTTCCTGTGCAGTGTTCGTCAATGAAACGGCACACCTTCTGCATGTCGCCGACAGTGAAGTCATCCATGAACCACAACATCGTGCGAGGGACATCCGCGGGACTGAGGCGCTCGGCAGAGGCCGCGGCCGGCGCGACGGAACCCGCGCGCATGCTTCTCCGTCTCGGCTGAGGCTGCGCCCGAGCGGGAGGCGAGACAGGGTTAACATTAGTATCTGCAGGGATCCGTGATTGGCGTCGGATGGAGGAAGACGTCTTGGGGGTGTGCTGCGTCGGAGGGAGGTCGACGGGAGCCTGCGACTGTCTCCGCTTCGCTGTGGATGGTCTTGAAGGCAAGGATGCCTTAGCGGCAGGTGTTGAATCGTTTCTAGAAGCTGTTGGTATTGGTTAGCGCCAAGAAGGAAAGTAGTCGTGGAGCAGGCTCTTACATCGACGACGCTTCTCGGCCATATGCTCGGGCTGCTCAGTCAAGCTTTCTCTCTTGCGCTTGTTCGTCTGCTTGGCCGACGCCGGGGTCGCGACGGCGGGCTTGACATCCTCGGGTTCATCGGCCTGGGTCTGAGCTTCCTCGGACCGCGCAAGAGGACCGAGGAGGGCGGCCTTTACGCTTTGGTCGTCCAAATGGGCGCAATAATCGGCCAAAATATCGGGCGCGTCGGTGCGCACCTTGACGGCCGGCTCCCACGACACGTCCTCGCCCTCGTCAGAGTATCCTAGCCACTGAACAAGCACCTGCCATTGACCACGAACGCGACGATGGCGCAGCAGCCTGTAGGGATGGTACAAGTCTCCGATGCCGAGGACGTCCTGACGCGTCTTGCCGTTGAAGCCTGCCCAGTATTCGTAGAGCAGAGCCGGGCGGTTTTCCTGCAGGTCCCATTCGGAGACTTCCTCGCGGGCGCCCTTCACGAGGACGGTGAGAGTCACGAGGGCAGTCTCGGGATCGAGAGTGTGAGCGGCGATCTTTTTGATGGCATCGTAGGGAATATCTGCACGGGACTGATGGTCAGATAACCGAAAGCATTGGGCTGCTCCACCCCCTGTTTGCGATGAGGGGAGTCGTGAAGTTGAACACTTGCCTTGGTGCGAAAGCTTGGACGACGCTTTTCCTCGAGGCATGGTGGTGGTGGTCAGTAGTAATAACGGCTTGGAATGGACAAAGGGAAAAGCAAGGGACGTGCTGGCTGCGCGGGGGGGGGAAGAGGTGCGACGACAGAGATGGAATAGGTCTGTCTTCAGGTGCCAGGTGCTAGGTTCTAACATGAAATGTGTGTAGCTTGGGAGTGTCGCGTAAGGTACGCGCAGAGACGCGTTAGCTGTCCAACCTGTGGGTTGTGTCACGCCAAGGTCCACTCGATGTATCCTTTTTTTTTATTTTCCCTGTTTTTGGAGTTCGGTCATCTGGACCGCCGATATGAGTGGGTCTGGGCAATTTGGGCTGTCACCGCGCACTCGAACTGGCTCAAGTGCGGACTGGAAGAGACCGGTGGCGGGCGACTTCGCTAATTGGAAAGCTGAAAAGCTGGATGCTTCCTGTACAGCTCTGGGCCTCGGTCGCAATGCCAATGGCAAGCCAGAACATGCGTCAGAGGACTAGTAGGTAGCGTAAGGTAATCAAGCCCTGCTCTCGTCCGTCGTGGTCATTGAATGCCTCGGAGACAAGGGCAAGCCATGCAATGTTGTGCTAGGTGCATGCTGGGCGGTCATATATGTTCAGGTTCTAATGTGGACAAACGGGCTGGCACTTGTCTTATGCTTCCAAGATGCTTCCGCCTGTCTAATCGGCTGTGCAGTCTCTATCATCTATCGTCTATCGTCCATGTTCTATACTCTATAGGTGTATTCTAGTGAATCGTGTCTCATACCTCATGCTCGATCCGCTTCCCCTTTGCCCAACCCAAGACGGCCTTCAGGCCCATCCGATCCGCATAAGCCTGTAACCGCTCTCGTCTCCCCGACCAACTCCTGTTGTCTTCTCGAGTTCTTCAGAGTGTAGAATGCAAAGTTTCCTGCCACTCTGGTCCCTCGGTCCATCGTTTCCGACAAAGGCTGTTTCGACGCTGTCGCTGACGCCATTGAAACGGCCGTTGCGACGAACCGTCACCAGAAGCCAGAACACTCCATTTGCTGCCAGAAACCGCGACGCACAGTCGCGCAGCCAAATGGCATGCTCAGGAGCATAGATGACGTCCGTCGCAATAATAATGTCTGCCGGTACATGTAGCGGGGGATCCATCGTCGGCGCTGACCAGTCGAGGGTCGTCGTCCGGATACGACTTGACTCGGATGGCGGGAAGTTGATGGCGATATTGGCTTGCAGATTGGCCAGCACAGCCGGATGGTAGTCAGTCGCAACAATGGCCGCGTCTGTGGCACCGAGGTGAGGTAGCATGTTCCCCAGCATCAGACTCACAAGCCCGGTCCCGGCGCCCAACTCGAGGATGCGTGGCGAGGAGCCGAGGGCAGGCTGCGTAAGGCCAAAGCGGCCAGGTGATTCGCACATCATCCGGGATAGAACGATGGATGCGCCCCAGCTTTGGAGGCCGACATCGTCCGGGTCGGCAGAGTTCGTGCCTGCCAACTTGTCGTTGAGTCGCACGGCTATGGGGACACTGCCCAGGGTGTCGTCAGGGACCGACAGGTTGAAGGTGAATTCACGTGCATAATCCTGGTCCTGCTCGTCCTGCACACCGCCGTCGTCGTCCTCTGGGGTCGTGTAGAAAGACTCAAATATGCATGATGCTTGGTCCAAGGCGTGCTGGCAGGCCTCTTCGGTGGTAAAACAAGGCAAAGATTCAGCGCGGGCGATGAAACCGGTCAGCCAGCGCTCGGCAAAGTGGCGTTCGAATGTATCGATTTTCAGCGCGGCAATGTGGTGATGGACGCCGTCGATATCCTCATGGTCATCCTCGGTCTCAGACACATAACCTGAATCGACGAGCGACGGCTCATGGTGAGACAACTTTTGCGTCTCTGGAGTGAGTTGGAAGGCAACCGAGACGGGTAATGAGCAGTAAATTGTCGATAAGTTTTGCAGAGCGGTGGCGATATCGGCTTCCGTGAGCTGGTCCAGGGTCCGCAGGGGCGGGAGGCTGCTCGAAGGCGGCAAAGGACGGTTTGGCGATCTCATTTGGCAAGTCTCGTGTCGTGGGCGACGTTTATACAGGAGTCGCAGCGCAAGGGGTGAAGTTGTTTTGCTGTCGGTCGAGAGCCAGACAGGGTTCCGAGACGACAAAATAGAAAGAAAGCCAAGTTTGGCGAACCTTGAATAGCCTCACGATAAAGAACGGTATCGCGTGGTGGACGAGACTCAAAGACAGGAAATGGCCCCGACATTACCTAGGAAGACTTGGGGCGGAGGAAAGATCCACTTTCCTAAATGAGGGCATCGTGAAAATTTTTGGGAGCCCTATCCTTGGGTTCTAGAATCGGTGGACCATGGCTCGTGTTGCTTGATACCAAGCCCCCTGATTGATCGGTCAAAGGGCTTCTCCATAATCCTCACCTCATTTACCCCGGATGAAGGACTTATTTTGCCCCGCAGATAGGAAACATTGGGGGCGGAATGTCACCGACAAACTGCTTCTCCTCCATCAGGTCGAATTGTACGTTTCATACGGATATCTCACTAGATGATGCGCACAAGCTAGTCATCGGGTGGACGAGTCATCAAGGGGTTCAGGAACCTGTCGGGTCAACACGTGCCACGGCCACCCACCAGATTGGTCATGTCCGTAGTCCACTTGTTTGGCATCTTCACTCATTCAGGTCATTGTATGCCTTTGTAACATCCGAATGCTCAAGTCAAGGGAACGGCGTTTGCTTGGTCTTGATCTTGATCTAGTCCCGGATCGGCTTCGACCTCTGGAAAAAACAGAATCACTCAGCAGGAAAAGAGTATGAGGAAGAGGAACCGCAAAATTGGGGGGGTTGATAAGATTGAGTGAGCGCAGGGCGATTGTCATTGGCCCCGAACATGACTCGCCACTCATTCTTTCGTCAGCCACCTCGGCATATTTTCTCTGCGATTCACTGCCACATCCCCCCCCCCCCCNCAAAGCGCCAGCCTCCAATCTCAAAGATGCCCCGGCGCACTCTGGCTTGCGCGTTCTTTGCGGTCTCCTGCGTCGTCGACGCAAAATTATACCCGGAAGCTTTCAGCTAACCTTCCAGGAGTCTCCTTCTGATTCCCACTTCAAATGCCTCCTTCATACTACCACTAAGCCCATCGAGTCCGAACCTGCACCCGGGTCTCCTCGGCCATGACCGTCTCGGGGTGAACCGCTGTACGACCTGCATCGAGCACAAGCCAAGCACCATTATCGACATCATTGCCTTGTAATCAGAACGCAGAAGCCGAGATATCTCTGAAGCCGTGTTGTCTCGAGCAGCGAATTCACGAGAGTTAGACTTTTGTCCTCGTCTTTCAAGTACCTGGAAGCGCTCGGAGAAATCTGGTTCACCAAGTGGATATACAGGGACCTACCTTCTCTGCGACTCTGCGGCACCCATCAAATCAAGCATGATCCGGATGTTTGAGGTCCCTCAATCGCTCATTCTAGTGGCCTCACAGTGTCCGTCAGAATGGCGCTTTAGATATCTGGAGAGTAGATCAGCTATTGCCCACAGCTGTCTTTCCCATGAGAAGCCAGGAAAAGAGCCTCCCATCCGAGTCCGCCCGTGTTGGAATTGATTTGCCATGACCAAATGTGATCCCGGTAAGGGGGAGAAAAGGTCGTTTGATTCGTTCGGAATGAGGCACTAAACAAGGAGATGTAAGTGTGTTGCTCTTACCGGAGCTCTAGCTTCCGCAGACAAAGAAACTAGAAATACGGGTCACCGTATGGAAAGACGCAATTCTTCCGAGAGCGGTACAGTGTTTGCCGTGTTTAAGCAGGATAGATTGTGCTGCGAAGGAGCAGTTGGTCTGTTGTTGGAGACCTCTAGAAGTAGACTACACAAGATCGCATTCTGATGCTGGGCTTCGGGACTGACAGTGAGGTACACCATGTGTGTCTCAATCACTTCCCCTCAACCCTGTCAGCGGGCCGTGTCAGCCTTCACAGTGGCGAAAGCCATGTTGGCGTGGTATCTAACGTCTGGGTGTGACGTTGCCATTCCCGCTTGCGCAGAAATTTATTGACAAGGAAGATTTCGATTAAAGTCTTGTTTCGATAGGACCGATGATGATGGTGTCGCCGTTGCAAGGTTGTAACATGGAAGTAGGTGGTTCTGGGTCACCGAGAAACTAGATATGAGCTGTCTCAATGTCGTATTGTTAAGGGATAGTAAATTAGAAAACATGTATGATTCCGCCTTCAAGAAGCATAAAGTGAACGAGTCTGAAAGGTACTGCGTTTGCTGACGATGATTTTCTTTTGCAGCATTCCATGGACGGCGTATTTCAAGTGAGAACGTGCCTGGTATCTACCTTAAATAAGAGTTGAAAACAAAGCATGCCATAAAGAGGCAGACTATGGCGCGTTTTCAGCCTTTTGCTTGGAGCTTGTCTGACAATATTCCTTCCTTTGATATCTTTCCTGACAGATGGTGTCCATAACACAGATGTTTCTTTCGTTTGCGGCCTTCAGCAACTCTGTTTCAGCAAGTCTTGGAGACTTGAGCACGATCTCACTCTTATAGGAGCTCCTGAGTAGTCATTCAATGTTGTAGCGATGGTCCGATGGAGTTATCCATTTTGCTGGTCGCTGCGCCCTAGACACATGCAAATCATAAGACTGGGGCCATACACGTGAACAGAAATTTTCATGCTCACGCTACTTACTATTAGCTACGTGTGAGCAACGAAGACAACCGTTCTCATTGGTGACCATTTACCTAGTTGCCTAGCATTGGAGCTTGATAAAGGTAAACTGCAAATATCATGACGGATCCTGTCATCTTTGCAACACTGATAAACATGACACGTGGTATGAAAAGTTAGGGTGCAATCTTTGTTTTTAAAGGTAAGACGGAAGTGTCACCTGGAGCACGCGTCAAGCCACCTAAGCAACGAGGCTGTAGCAATCTTGTTGTAAGACGTTATAAAATTCCAGCCTGCGATGGCTGTACTCAAGCCCTTCCCATCCTTTTCCTGGAATAGATCTCGTATCCATATCTCACAGCGGCCAGAACCAGGGCAAACGCCAGAATGCCAATGTTCGAATCAAATGCTCTACGGTATCGTGGCTTGTCATCGGCTTGGAAAAGCTGGGCGCCGTAGATGGCTGCGATGTTGGCACTCATGATAATCCTGGTTTCTATGGTCAGTTCCAAACAGGTTTCTGGATGATACGCATGGTTTCAACCTACATTGCCATGGCCAACGATCTTTCTTCGGAGTCCCTGCAGGCCAGTGACATCCACGTGATATTGAGAGGATGGGGAAAAGAGGCAAAGGTTTGCGTCCAAACGACACCAAAGTACCGAACTCCACGGTTGTTGATTTCGGTGAAGATGCGGTTCAAAATATATCCACACATGTGCATTCCGATCGCCGCCATGGTTGTCTCTCCTCGGAGGTTACTAGAGATGAATCAGATGACTGAATATGAGACATCGGCTGTTCGTGCCCGAGAGCATGCGACTTACAAACGGTCGGAAACGTAGCTGAATCCAAATGACACAGGAACTTGGAGAAACAGTCCCACCGAGGAGAGAGCGTTGCTAGTGAGTGATGGGAACCCGAAGCTTCTGATAATGGTAGGGCCGTAAGTGTCGAAACCTCGGAACGGGCCGTTGTTGCCCAAGGTTATGAAAATGTGCACCCAGATGAGCCAGTTTGAAAACTGTGGTCTGTATTAGCAAAAGCCCTGATGTCCAACTCCTTCCTCGTCTTGAGACAAGCAACGACTCACCGCTTTCTTAAAAGAGGCCAGGCCAATGTGCTGCTTCTTCTTTTCCTTGTTAGGATCGTCAAGCATCACACGAGTCTGAAGAATGTGGAGCTCCCTGGGCGTGAAGATGTCCCATCGCGGGATGAACCAGCTATGAGGGTTATGAAATGCGTCAGGGAGAAAACAACCTAAGACGATGCCGCTGACCATAGTGAACGCTCCCATGATGACGAACAACCAGAACCAGCCAGGATATCCCGCAACACCCTTCATGTGGAGGATGCCGTAGGCAATTAGTTTTGCCGATGCCTGACCTAACTGGTTGCCAAAGAAAAACACCATAACTCGTTTGGCAGTTTCTTTGCGAGTGTACCAAGTTGAGAGGGTCCAGAGACCTCCTGGAATGTAACCGGATTCGGTGACCCCGAGGAGGAATCGAGTGGCAAGATAACTTCCGTAATTAGATTGGAAAGCTTGAAATGTGCTGACCAGACCAAAGAGAAACAGTTGGAGGGTAAGCCACTTGCCCGGGCCGACCTTATAGAGAATCATGTTGGATGGGATCTCAAACAGAACAATGCCGAGTGATAATAGCTGCTGCCCAACGTTGAACTGAAATTGGGTAATTCCAACATCTTCCATGAAGGTATCAGTGATAGCATTTGCAATATTGCCTCGGTCAAGCTCTGGGTGTTTGTCAGCCCCTGGTCATGTCAAATTCAGATCCGTCACTCACGCAGGCAGAAGAATCCTAGCGTTAACAATGGCATGATAATGAGATCCAGCCTGGAAAAGAAAAATCATGTTAACCATAAATTCGACAAGACTGACTCTTACGCGTCATTCTTTCTGGGTAACACTCACTTCCATTTCGCCTTCCTTTCCTCTTCAGGAGTCCAGTCAACCTGAGAAATGCCCTTTGCTTCGTCGTCATCTGGTGGAAAGGCCGATTGAGGCTCAAGGGCTGTAATGTCGGCGGCTCCCATATTTGACGAACAGTTGCCAAAAAGCTTGATGACGTTGATATTCTATGCAGGTTGAAACTCTGAGTGCAAGTATCTTCAGAATGCCTAGATAATCGGACGTCAGGTTGGAGGCACTGACATCGTGACCAGGACTGATAGATGGAAGTAAGACGAATATATGGTGTGGGTGAGTCTGAGAAACACACAGCAGAGCATTTCACTAGGTATTACTACGCGACTCGGAAATCGACAAAAGTTTGAGAGTCAATTTTCTACTTTACTGGGCCATGCCGTGATTCCCGGTTTGGCCAAGACGTGCCCAAAAGCTACGAAAGTTGGAAGATTGCGTGCTTCTTTGCGGGTCAGCTGTATTTGTTTAGGAATGGTTCGCCGACAGCGGGAGCTTCTACTAAGAAAGGCTTACTACGTATGTGACTGAGATAAGAGTGGCCAGTCTCCAGGCGTCCTGATAACGTCTTGTCCGATCCGATCCGGTGCCAGACGATTGAGTCAAGGCCATCACGCCATACTTAGGGTTGATGTCATGATCAAGTGGTCCACACCCAACATGTGCCTAGCGGTCAACTTCCGAGATGACTATCGTCACATACAATAACGACTTCATCACGAGTTTGCTCGTAACAAATAGACTTTTGCACGTTAGATCTTGACGCCTAAATTCTGACAGCATGAAGACATTGTCGGACGACGAGCTGAAAAGCCTGGCGGGCCAGTATTTTGCACCAACTGGTTTGTATCAATACACCAAAAGCCTTCCATTTCTCGGAAGTCTCAAATGCAACACCTCAGAGCTAACGGCCGGCGAATGGACTGAGGTCATCGTCGAGTATACCGTTGGTGCAAGTGGACTTGCGGATGGAGCTTGGATCAAGGGAACATTCAAGTTCTACTCAGACTGGGCTCTTTTTCAGACTTCGGACCCCAAGCAGAACAATTACGTCTCGGCCGAATACATCCCCGGCCCGTTACACGACGGGCAGACTTCGGCAACCGTGCAGTCGCTCGCGGTTCGCTTTGACCAGAAGGGGCACGAAAGGCCGTTTCAGAAAGCCATTATCATCGACATTGTGGATGGCTACATTAATCCAGGCGACAAAATCGTCATTCGTATGGGTGACCGGCGATGGGGTGCACGTGGCACACGGACACAAACCTTCGTTGAAGACAAGTTCTTGATGAGGTGGTACATCGACCCTGTGGGGACCTCAAGATTTGCTCCTATCAAACCCGACATTGCATTTCCTATTAGACCAGGAGCAATTGAAAAAGTCAAGGTTGTGACGCCTCGTGTTGTGAGAGCGAACACGCCTTTCCCCGTTCATATCCATACTGAGGATGTTTGGGGTAATGCGACAACCGACCTCCCAGATCTAGTAGCCCGAATCACCATTACAGCAGATGGTTCATCACAAAGCGTCTGGGGAAAGACTTTACCATTTCCCAGTCAAGGTTGGACCGTCACCAATGACACATTATCTCTTCAGGAAGACGGAGATTACGTGCTGCAGGTGGAGGTTCTCAAACAGGACGGATCTGTCATAGTTCAGAAAACAGATTATCTGAGTGTCGAATCGACAATTCCCATTCCTCGACCGCTATACGCAGATCTCCATGTCCATTCCGACGACACAGTGGGTACCAACTCGACCACGTACAACTTCTCGTACGCCCAGCAGATTGCAGGCCTGGACGTGGTGGGCTATACCGCCAACGACTTCAATATCACGAAAGAGAAGTGGAACAAAACTCTCGAGATTATCAAGACTGTCAATTCTGAGGGCAGCTATGTCGTTTTTCCTGGAACCGAATGGTGTGGTAACTCGGCTGCGGGTGGCGATCACAACGTTGTCTTTCTCGACGACCCTAGCATCAACGAACCCGAATTTCCGTTCGACAGAAACGGTAATGTTGCCAGAAGCTTTGAATGGAACGAGGACGGACCAGCAGAGCTTGTTCCAGGTGCCTGGCCGCTCGACGAAGTCTACGCCACGTACGCCCACTCCCCAGAAAAGCATCTTCTCATCCCTCATGTCGGCGGCCGTAGATGCAACTTGGCATGGCATCACCCCAAGCTGGAGCGACTGCTTGAGATCGGTAGCGCATGGGGACTGTTTGAATGGCTTCTTCGCGACGCCGTGAAGCGTGGTTGGGAACTGGGTGTTTCTGCCAACTCGGATGAGCACCGGGGCCGATGTGGTGGTGGAGTACCAGGGACGGCTGTGTTCGGAACGAAGGGAGGCCTGACGGGCGTCTTGGCCGTTAAGCTGGAGCGTGCCGATGTCGCAAAGGCCCTCCGTGCCCGCAGAACCTTTGCAACTACCGGAGAGCGACTCGTAGGTCTAGTGAGCACAAGCAGCGGCCGACTCCAAGGTGACGATGTATTTGTGCCGGCTGGCCAATCTGTTACTTTGAGCTACCGTTTCTTCGGAACAGATGGATTCAGCTCAATCGAGGCCTGGGATGCGAGCGGGCGAATTTTCCACCGCAACCTTCAGCAAGAAGCTGCTAAGGCAGTGACTGATTCAACGGCAAGGAAGGTCCGGGTCAAGTGGGGAGGTGCTCGTCTCTATGACCGGTACCGAGAAGCAGCCTGGCAAGGTTCGATTCTGCTCACAGGTGCCGCTATCGGAGAGTTGAAGCCCTTCGGTGGCGTTCTGGACAATTCAGAGGACGTCGTCAAGCGCGTTTCCAATACCCAAGTTGTGTTCGACACACGTACTAGCGGCGACTTTGACGGCGTTGACATCTTCCTCGCTGAGGGTTCTTCACAGCCATCATCTGTTCGAGTATCGGGACATCTAGGAGGATATGTCAAGGTCGGCGACGCCCTTCAAGGCAACCCTCATAAGTCACAGCCACTGTTCGATGTGGTGGTAAACTTGGAAGAGGCGGAACAACCGGGAGGAAGACTCGTGGAGATCAACGGTGGTGCAGAGCTCTTCGTATCGGTCGAAAGCTTGTTCGACGTGCCGTTGCCGAAACGAGTCGAGGGTGAGTTTTCTGTCACAGCAGAGTCTACTGAAGTGAGCAAGACTCGAGCTGTCTACTTCGTAGGAAGGGAACACGCAGGCGGTAAAGTTATAACGAGTCCGATGTTTGTAAAGGTAGATTAGGATCACGCGAATATTACTCTGTCGCAACCAGACAATCATAGCATACTTAAGAGGTTATGATGGCATGAAACTAAGTTATTCTAGGCAATTTGCAGACGTGCTCTGCTTGTTGTAAAATCGTACTGGGGTAGTTCAATCCTCTTCAGGAATATTAATCGGCCACTCAGCTGCCTCGGCCTAGCGGCTGGAACTGGAAATCGGCATGCCAAGTGATTGACTCTCACAAAAATTTCTCTGTAAAGGCAGTGGAGGCAGATGATAGGATTTACTAGGACGATCGGATAGTTGTGGTCTGCGTCTTGGTGCTGGATGGAGTCCCTCCTTCCACCGAGTCGCACCATTCCATTTCACTTCAGCGTCCCGATATTTCGACAACGCCCGCCACCTAATAAATTGGTGTTGGTAAAGCTAGCAAAAAAGAATCTTTTTTTTTCTTCAGTTTAACTGGTAAATTCCTCGCATATCTTAGCTGTAGGGCTTGTTGCACCTTGCCAAATGGTTTGCATCCTCTTCACTTCGCTTGCTGAGGACGAATCGCCCCCTTTCCTGTCTACTAATATTCACATCAATGAGCATAACCGTCTGCTTCTAACTTCAAGGGCTTCTGTTTCACCGTAAGTTGAACTTCTGCTGCCCTAAACTGAAGCCGAGCCGCTGACCCTGAACCCCTCAGCACGTACACAAGTCAACCGTTTCTAAGACACCCCAGACCTTCGGGATGTGTTTTGTAAGTCAGATGCGAGCTGAGTGAACCCCAACTATTATAGGGATGAGGATGAGATTGATTTGCTGCAACTGTCTCCGGACGATTTCTTCGTGAGTGTTAGAAGGTGGAGGGGAAGGGGACTCCGGAGCCATCCTCATATCTTCCAAGAACAGGTCTGTTCTGACCGTGAATGAATGAGAATGAGGAAAAGGCCTCGACACTTGCTGATTCACTGCTCACGAACCAGTTTCGGATATTCCTTGTCCGGTCGTTGTGGCCATCTACCGGGGGATGGGATCAGATACAGGACACGTTCAGAACCAATCGGTGCAACTGTTGCGGCTCACGGCTCTACCGGTGTCCGCTGCAACCAGCGGCCGAGACACGTTTCACAGGATGTGTTGGAAAACGGTCATCGGTCATTCGTTTGATACCATGTGCTGACCAGTGATGCGTACGTAGGAGCTCTTGCCAATGTTTCCTTTTCCAGTTTCAAGAGCTGTTATTGGAATCTTTCCGCGTCATTGAACGAAATGAATGTCTTAGCTGAGTCTCATCAGTCCTACGCCAAGAAATATCATCTAGTTTCCAGTGGTTAGGATCTTTTGACACTCTGGATTTAATCTGATTAGCTTCCCACCTCGAAAGAGTATAACTAGAGGGACTTGAAAGTAATACAGTTACATGCATCAGTAATTTTTAATAGTCAAAGAGGCCAGAGCACCTCAATAAGGAGTAGCCGAAGTTTGGTCACATGGATTCTATCGCATTACGTTAGATATTAGGATCAGACAACTATTCAAAATACAGTTCATAAATTTTTAGAGAGAAGACAATGTTTATTGACTGAGAAAGCATTCGGCAGCACACTAATTAGCAGCCAGGGGCACTCGTAATGCGAAGATCAAAACGTTTCAAACGGATGGGTCGAAAGAAGAAGGCTATTCTTGAAGTACCATCTATGGTCTGTTCTCCCATAATGCCGTCATTTGGCCCGTCATCAAGACTTGAGGTCCTTAAAACAGCTGCAGACTCTCCCTGGCACCGTGCGCCACGCACCGCAATGGTGATTCTCGCTCAACTCAACCAATGTTTCCTTCCATCAGTTCCCCCAACCACCATACTCGCTTCCGGAGCTGATTGGGATAATGAAATGTGGCAATCAGATCCCGATGTGCTTCATATGCGGATCGAAATGGTCTTGCCCTTCAAAGAGAACAAAATAAGGATTACAAAGCTGGTTTACATATACACGGCAGCCTTCCTGCGGAGCTTGGGAAATCCGAGCAATTTTGGAAACTCATTCGCAATTCGATAGTGCAATGAGCTGAAAGAATGTTTATGACCAGGTTCACGGCGTTATGGATTTATCCTGCCTCGAAAATGGACGAACAGCTCAGTACCTGTGACGAGTACTGTAATCTTTTGGACTGACAACCAGTCCGCGGCCTTTCCGTGCGCCTCTAAAGACCGTTTCGAGAATGTCGATAAGCTCTTGTTTATCTTCGAGAACCCAGTTCAGCTAAACATGATATATAAGTGAGTTCAGTAAAGAAGTTAGCAGAGTGACCCAGCTTACTTGGTTGACTTTGGTACTGGTTACCAAAGTCAACCATCATGTGCTTGTTGCGGAAGAACAAAATAGTGCAGGGATCGTATAGCTCGTACATAGTGTTGAAATCGGGAACCCGTGGTATATTAGTATTGTCAGCATGTGTTGGAGTGACACAAAGATACCTGGTCAATATCACACAGGTAAATAGCAGGGAAACTCTTGACTCGATCGGCTATTTTGTACAGCACCTCATCTTGGCGCATGCAATCCTAAAACCCTTAGTCTTCCTGATTGGAATATGAGATGCGCTGTTCTAATCTTTCTAAGATAAAGGGCCCCTGATCTGAGGAACCGAAACTCGGTGAAAGTTTGTGATATGTTCCATCCGCAATCAAAGAAGTAAAAATTACGTGCTTAGAATTACCTGATCTTGGTCACGTCTAAATCCAATCACGACAAGCCGATCTTCTTCTGTTCGCAGAGTTAGTAAATTGAAGACAGTACGACACAAATTCAAAACAAGAAAAATAACCCTGCCGGAAAGAATGGCCTGGTCCACATGCCATCCTGAGTTGAGATGCGGAAGAACCACAGAACCCATGTTGTCGTCGTTTCCTATAGGTAGGTTGAGCAGGGTTAGGTAGGCGTGTGGTAGAAGTGGGTTTCTGGAGCTGGCAATTGGAGAACTGACGAGTTCCGCCAGCTCCCTTATTGGCCAACCTGATTCGAACGGGGCGGATATACCTCTTTCCCGGCGCGCAGCGTGGTTCCTGTCAAAAGTGCCCCGTGACCGACGTCCGTCACTTTGTCCGAGCGTTTCTTTGTCCGAATTGAAGGGTGATAGCCACCAGAACGTCAAAACAGAAGGGATTCATAATCAAACAGCATATGAATCATGATCAAGACCTTTGAGAACTCATCCCGTCAGCAATGTTGGCAACCTACGTTGGTCAACACAGTGAATGAATGCTATGATTGCGAGCAAGAATATCGCAGTATATCACGAACAACAAATCGAATTCACTAACCTCTCGAGGAGCGCAGAGATTGATCATATCCTGAAAAAACGCTCTGAAGGAATGCCCATTCTCTGAATAGCTTAATCCGATGATATTTACTGACACTATACAACGTTCTTCATCCCCATCATTCAATTCCGAAGACCTTGGTTAGGCAATTTCGCAACTCAGGTTATTTGTCGATTGAAACAGGCAGGTGCTTAACTTTTAATTCTCAGAGGTTTCCGTCCAGTTTTCAATGCTCTGCCCAAATACACTCATTCTAGGTGCTATTTCTGCTTGACGTGGAAGTGTCTGTCGGCCTGTATCTCCCATAAACATATCAGCTTGCATGCGCGGTACATGACGTCGTTGCCACTAGTCCACTCGAACCGATCCTCTGCGCATATCATTAGCCAGTTCCTTCGCGCTAACCCTTGTAAATGTCTCAAAGCAAGAAGTGAAAAACTGACGAATTCCGAGCTGCTGACATGTGTTGTGAGCCGCTCGGCATCTTGCACCAATTCGACCCCGCACGGCATTCAGGCCCTACACCGGAAAAAGTCGATTGCGATGTTGTAGACATTGACATTTGCGTCAATCCTTCCAAAACCAAACTGATATGTTCAGAAACCTTTTCTCACATGAGCTATCCGGGTGCTCAAAGAAAAAGAAGATGAGCGCATTTGTGTGCATTTTCTTTCTCGAGTCACCCGCTAAACGCTACCTTGGCTTTGGCTTGATCAGGGATTGAGGCTCGGCAAGTTCTGAATTCATCCTAATGGATGGTCAGATCGAGGTTTCGAGGTTGGTTCTTCTCTTTAGAGACTATTGCCGAGCGATTAAGCTTCTTGTCGTCCTCGAATGGCCAGTGTCTTTATCAACCAAATCTGGTAGCATTCGAACTCCCGAGGCTTTGGCGCTTTGTGTGGCGTCAGACTCAGAATCTGTCCCCAACGGTAGAGCTTCGCGTGATCACGCAAGAGGCTTGCATCTTCAGAAAAGGTCATCCTAAAAACTGTCGAATGGCAGGTGAGTGTGCCAGAATGAGAGATAGATCATTTGTCGATTCGAATTGAAGGGAATCTGCGCGTCTTCGGCTATTTTTGATTGCATTAGTAGGTGACGAAATGGGTGATTATCCGCGTCAGGCGGAGTATAACAAAAACGACTTTTTCGCAGACAACCCAAGCAGGAAATCAATGAGTGCTTCGGACTTTCCATGCAGGTACTGCGATAGAGTAGAGGGACGTACGGTCAAGATTGCGGCGGAGTCAGGAAAGCATAAAAACGGAACCTAGAGACAGGAGTGGTGGGAAAGCGGACGGAAACCCCGAATCCCAGGAGAGGTAAGGTGAATTTGGTGTTTTACAACAGGAGGGAACAGTCATCCTCCTCATTTTGGAAATACAGCCATGGGTTGTGCTGGTACTTG
The DNA here is from genome assembly GCA_001937105.1 of Colletotrichum chlorophyti. NCBI lineage: Eukaryota > Fungi > Ascomycota > Sordariomycetes > Glomerellales > Glomerellaceae > Colletotrichum > Colletotrichum chlorophyti. Next base: position 60,801 of record MPGH01000090.1, read on the forward strand.
GTTGACGCTGCGGAGCTTTAACTACTATTCTTTAAGGTGGGTAGCGTATTCTAATAAGTGCAAATCGAACTGTTTGTTCCCAAGTCCGCATTGTCAAATTTTGGCACTTGACAAGGCTTTTCAAAAGACGGCAATTTCAATACCCCGGTCTTCGGCCGCCTTCTCAATGTCAAACGTATCTGTGCCTTCTCTCCAAGCCTCTTCCAGAACTTCATCAACCATTTTCATTTGATGGAAGCAGTCCTTCTGGCGAAATGAAGATCGCAAGTCGTCTATTACCTCCTTCCACTCCGGATGTGCAGTCAACAGAGGAACCTCCAGGCTGGCAATGACCAACGGGTAGATGAGTCCGTTATGGACCAGAAGATGCTTGTTTGCCGGAATCGCCACAGCTCGATATAAAGCGTACACGGAGGCCATAAGACGACACATGACGAGTTCCGTCGATGGAAGTTTTGGTGCGGTTGCAGCTTCAACGAGACGCTGAGCTGCATCACCAGCTAGTCCTTTTCTGTCGTTCATTCTCTTCCGCCTTTCAATCCGCCTTGCATCCAGAACCGCCGTATACCTCCAGCAATCCCAAAGAATGCATTGCGCGTGCACACCCATCTCACCCGGCCAAGCCCATAGACGCGCTTCGATGTCGTCTGCAGCGCTTAGTTCCATATCAGCAAGTATGTCTAGCAGGCTCCTGGGCAGTCCTGATACTACTTCGATGCCGCCGAGTCTCCCTCCCTCCCAGCTATCCTGTGCCTTGCGCATAAGACGCCAGACTCCCATGCTCTTAGTCGCTCGTCCGATGACTAAAGCGTGCATATCCATGAGAGATAGCACCTCGATAGAATGACATGTTGTGAAATCCGTATCGGTAGACGGTAGTAAAGCGCTCAAGTTTGTGTCTAAGTGGTAAAGTTCGGCCATGAGATGGAGATACATGGTCCAGCGACGGCCTTGGAGCAGCTGAATGGCAAATCAGATCTTTAGCAGGGGTTTCCAAATTTGATACGATGATCGGGATATGAAGTGGAGGATGGCGATGAGAACACCGAACTGGTAGGATGGGCATATGAATGTCACTTACACATAAACTGCATAGGAGCAAGCCAGCAGACACTGTCGAGCCATCCCAAGACTTATGGCGACTTTCCAGTTCCGCTCGGAACGTCTGGAGCGCATGGTCAACACGTTCCATAGAAGATACCGAGAAGCCATCGTCCAAGTACGCCTGAATGGCCGTGCAGACGATGAGGAATGCGTTGCTTCTGTTCGCCATGGCCTGAAAATGGGTCTGGACCCAACTGGTACTTTCAGTGGTGTACAGCCGGTTCAAACCAGCGTTCAGAACTGGGACGGTGAAAGGTTAGCCGACCATCGTAGTTGGAAAATGAATAATGTTTAGATGGAGTTGGGGTCCTACATTTCCTGAACAGCTGCCCATTCTGGTCATTACTGGCGCTTGGTGAAGTCGCTTGTGGTGAGAGAGTGGTGTGTGACCGGGATGTTTCAGAAGGAGTGACGGGACTGGCATGCGTCACAACGTTGGCTGTGGGTGAAGCGGAGGACGAGGCCATGCGGGCCTCGGCGGTGGGTGGATGGGCGTTGAATGCGATCGGGTTTGATAATCCTGAGCTTGTAGTAGCAGCCAAATCAGGGATTGCAGCCCCTGCAAATCGTCCCCTCGAGGCTATCCCGTTGGTCCACTTGAGAGTGGTTCCGTAGCCTTCGCATTGTATGCCTCGCCTCACACAAGCTCGACAATCTGGGCGAGTCTCGTCACATTTGCGCTTTCGTCGCTTGCAGTTGGAGCATCCACCTCTGGAACGGCCCATGTCGCTGATTGTCGACACGTCTTGCCTCCGCAATGTCGATGAATCGATTGAGCGTCTTGACCTGCCTTGCGTGGGGTAGTCTGCTCGCGCGTATGCGGGAGAGTCCGAACGGGCTATCCGGCGGGATGTTTCTTTCAATGTCAAGAATGTGGCCTCACGAAAGGGGCAGAAGGAGCCGTGGGCGCATATAAATGCCGCTTAGGGTAAGGCTCGGACGCTCCCAACAGGGGCCAAAGCAATGCTTCACAGGCCAGGAGTGTGCGGGGACGGATACGCTAATTCTGATTAGACTTTCTGTGAAGCGGCTTGGAAACAGGGCCATGACTAAAGTGGAGTGACGGTGGAGTTGTGAGGCGTTGCCCGTGATAACCACCATGTGCATACATGCCTTAGGCATTTCTATGGTATCATGACCTCTTGGCTCTTGCCAACAAAGATATGCGTATCATCTACTAGGATCCATTGCCTCCATTGCACCATAGGGAACTCGATGAGGACTGGATAACTGCCGCATCCCCAGGAATTGACTATGCCTTTCCGCTCGGAACTGCAGTAGAACCGAGGCCTATTCGACTGTTATCTGCCGTTGACACCTGACCAGGGCCCTAGGACCATGACTGGTTCAAACAGGATAGTTGAAAGGTAAACCTGGGCAGATGCGTTATCGTCGCAGCAGTCGAGAATGATTGGGCTCGGTAGTTATCATGGTGACAGTAGTAGTTCCGTTATCCTGTTGCTGTTCTGCAGGATATATCGAAGTGAACTCCCTTCAAGTTCACACCTGATCTGTTGCGCTTCTACCATCAACTAGGCCGGCACCTAGATCTTTTACTAAACACCGGAAATTTTACTCCTCGTATCTGCCTTTTGACAAGCGGGAACCAACCGTCCGGTCAGAAGCGTCGAAATGAGCGACCCAACAGCTTTAAACGACCCAAGCGTCTCATTGCCACCTGGGACGGTCTACCTGATGAGGAGTAAGACAAATGGACATCAAGATGCAGCCGTCAAGGACCCACGCTGACCAAAAGAATTCAGACGAGGACGCCAGAGAAAGCGCTAACTTTGTCCTCTCTCCTACACCATCGTCCGACCCAAACGATCCCTTGGTGGGTTTCCCGCTGCCAACTCAATACCCAATTCCACGTGTAATACATCCCTGACAGCTTCTGAGTTAGAACTGGAGTAAATGGAGAAAATATGTCAACTACATTCTGGCAATGGGTGTGACTGTGGCAGCTTTCACAAAGTGAGTTGAGTCAGACGTCCTAATGATTCGTTCCGGCCCTCTGGAGGAGAAGCTGAACGTAGTATCACTGACCCTTTGATTCACTGAATAGCCTGTCTATACAGACCGTCTTCTGGCAGCAAATGACTGTTGATTTGGGCGTTACTATTAACCAGCTTAGTCATGCCCAATCAGCTCAGCTCGCTGGACTCGCCACCGGTTGTATTTTCTTCATTCCGTTCACGACCAAGTACGGACGACGCTTGACATACCTCGTGTCCACGGCAGTGCTTGCAGCTGCAGCGTGGTGGACGTCTTCGATGCACTCCTACGCTGAGTTGATTATCACAGCCATCATTACCGGACTGGCTGGATCAATCAATGAGACAGCCGTGCAAATGACGGTGAGTACGAAGTCGAGCGATGTTGAAACCTTTGCAACTTTTAGGCTAATATTGTTCATCTAAAGATTGCCGACTTATTCTTTGTTCATCAGCGAGGCTCCGCAAACGCGCTTTATTTCACCGCCGTAATGATTGGCAGTTTCCTCACCCCTATGGCTGCCGGCTCGCAAGCTGCGACCCAAGGATGGCGCTGGTCTTATTACGCGTTATCCATTTCCTTGACAGTTCTCTTCATTCTTTTCGTCTTCCTCTACGAAGAAACAAAATATGTTCCAGTCACGATTGGCGAGCGAGACATCCCAATTACAGATTCGGTGAATCACGTTGATGGTCACGAACTTGCCAAGTACAGCAGCGTCGACAAGACTGGCCTTGAGATGAACTACACACGGTCTCAACCCGAGCCGGCAATTCCTCTGAATACTTACCGCGAGCGTATGCGGTTGCTTACTCCGACATCTGAATCCCTCTTCCGAGTGTTTATTCTACCATTGCACGTCATTACACTGCCACATGTTATCTTTACCTCCCTGCAATTTGCCTCAGGTGTCTGTTGGTTGGTTCTGTTCATGTCAGTTGTTTCTATAGTTTTTTCTGCACCTCCGTATAACTTCAATACTGCCGCAGTAGGCTACATGACTTTGGGTCCGTTCGTGGGTAATATCTTCGGCAGCCTATACGGTGGCCCATTTGCCGACTGGGCTGTTGTTCGACTGGCAAAAAGAAATGGCGGTCTGTTCGAGCCTGAAATGCGACTTTATCCCTTATTTTTGCCCGTGATCACAATGGCTGGGGGCATCATCATGTTTGGCGTGACTGCAGACCGAGTAAGTTTTTCAACCAAGGGCATTCGCCGCAAAATCTACTCCTCTACATGCTAAAGAATTTTAGGGAATGCACTGGATTTTTCCCAGCATTGGTGGTGCTTTGTTCGCATTCGGCCTTGGTGCCAACGGGGATATTACGTTTACACTCGTAATTGACACGTATCGAGAGGTAACGTTCAGCGACGCTTGTCCTCGGTCTAGAGGTGTCTGAATGCTAACCTAGATGTCTAATTCCAGCTTACGGCCGAGGCCTTTGTCGGAGTGGCCTTCATTCGCAATGCCGTCAGTGTTGGTGTCCCGTCTGCTCTTGAGCCTTGGATGTCGAGCATGGGTCTCAGCAACATGTACATCTTGAGTGGGGCGATAGCTCTTCTTATTGGATTGTTATATGTTCCGATGATTATCTGGGGAAAGCGGATCCGAACGGCCCTGGCACCCCGGTACTGGCAGCTCGTGGAGAAACGCATGAAGATTTAGTTGGCAGTTTTCCTACCATATTCGGTTAGGGTTACGTTCCGTCAACTTTGGCGCATCTGTGGGCTGTAGTTCCTCTTGGCATTGATCTTATATTCTTCTGTGGTGCATGGGTCTCCTATCATCAAGATATGACGAATAAAGAAACAGACCTTGGTCACAGTTGAATGTCTGTTTGTCTCAATGCCTGATAATCATCACGCGCCCCCGTCGGAAATGTCTCCATAATCCTCAGAGCTTCTCCGCCGGCTTACCCGGAAAGTTTGTAAGCCGGTAACAATCAATCACCGGCCGCCCTTCGAACATCGTCATTACCCCGAGTGCAAGAACAGCATTCATCCAGTCATAAGGACTTCCTCCTGGAGCTTCAAACTTGATATGAGTGAAATACTCTACCTGGTCCTGAGATACCGTCGGGGCTAACTTCTCCGTCTGCCCTGGCCCGCTACGATAGATGCCTTGCGCGCTAACCAGGATAAACACCCCATCACTGGTCTGGAGTGTATATCTAGCGTGTAACTTCGCGAACACCTGATAACGACCGACGTTGTCAGTAATGAACCTGTCAAATGCATGGATGAGTACAGCGGTTTTATCACAAACCTTGTCAGGGTTCAGCCGTTCCGCCCAGTCTGCACCGCTTCTTTCCACAATCTTGCCTTCAATCCTTGGTCCTTTTACTGATCCGCCCAGAATAGGCAGTACAAGCCGTGCAACGCCTGTGTTATCCACATTGCGTATCTCGGAAACCCCGGGGTCCATGTCACAGACGATCCGATAGATAAAGTCGAGATGCGGCATCCGCATGGGGGGGACGTCAACTCCACTAGGCGAGAAATGATTCCCGGGGGAGGGGGCGTGAGGGGATTCTGGGTCTGACGGCATCTTTTGAGTGGCAGTCGTCAGGTGGCGTACGTAGTTGTTTGGATAATCCTTGTACAATTAGTTCTTCCAAAGCCGACGGAGCTCTTGAGCAGCTTGGTGTTGGCACATGAACCGTGTTGAAAATGTGTGGTTATATAATCGTCCTAAATACAGAAGACGGACAAGAAGCTGAGGTTTGATAAGTAATTGGTAATCTTCTATAGTTATGCACGTTTTCCCGATCCCATTTGCCGGGTGGGGTTGCGTAGCTTGATCGGAGCAAGCATGGATGCCGATTGCCAGTTCTTCCAAATCAGGGCAATGAATGCGCCGCGGTTTTTGCTCGGCGACAAACCAACGCAAGTCTGTTTCCGAGAGAACGCATCGGATCGAGACACTTTTGGACTTCCAATTGTATACAAATCATCCGAACCCTTTGCCAACATTGCAAACACCTTCAACTTATAAGACAGTCGAGCAGCTGGTGTTGATTTATGGAAACTCTTTATCTGTCTTCATAGCGGAGAATTGCATTTGGGATGCCCACAGTCATGGAGTGGGAGGATCTTGCGTCTCGTCATCGGGCAAAGCAACAGCAAGCCATTCCACGAGAATGGCTTCTGCCAGACAACCGACTGCTTGAACTTCGTGGGACTGGGACATCTCAGGAAGGACGATTGATTGCCCTTGACGCTGCTAGAAAATCATCCTTATTCACACAGAAAGAGCTCGAGATCACGGAGAACCATACCGCAAGAAGCTTACTAGGCGAGATTCATAGCGGGAACCTCACAGCTGAGGAAGTCACAATCGCATTCTGCAAGCGGGCAGCTCTCGCGCAACAGCTCGTTAGTGTTGGACACGAACCCTCATCATGAATTATATGGATCACTGACTACCTCCAGGCTTCGTGTTTGACCGAGATCTTCTTCGATGAAGGTATAAAGAGATCTCGACAGTTGGACGAACACTTCAAAAGGACAGGCACCCCCGTAGGGCCTCTACATGGACTCCCAATCAGCTTGAAAGTGAGAAGATTTGGTATATCTATACGTTACGGCTCTGTTGCTGACAATGAAAGGATTCGTTTGTCATCAGTGGCCATTACGCCACTGTGGGATATGTTGAGTTTCTCAGACGTCCACCTCCGACTTCAAACTCGGCTATGGTAGACCTACTTCTGGACGCTGGGGCTGTCTTGTTCTGTAAAACCAATGTGCCACAGACGATGATGGTGTGTCACTTCCCGAGTCCCGTCCACCACGGTGGTTCGCCCCATGATGATACGTCGGCTGAACCCATACTGACCAAGATCCTCTGTGCAACAGACTGCCGACTCAGAAAACAACATATTTGGCAGAACTCTAAATCCGCACAACACGGCCCTGACCGCTGGTGGTTCCACAGGTGGCGAGGGCTCGCTAGTAGCTTTCCGTGGATCCATACTGGGTGTCGGCACCGATATTGCTGGTTCAGTGAGAATCCCTTCATTGTGTTGTGGAATATATGGTTTTAAACCAACCGCCGATCGGACACCTTTCGGCGGCCAGGCATACTACCCCTTTCCAAAACTTCGACTTCCTGGTATCACGCCCGTTGCCGGTCCCATGGCAAACTCGGTTGAGGACCTTTCCTTGTTCATGGAAACTGCCCTTGGGCAACGCCCTTGGAAATATGATGCGACCGCGGTTGACATGCCCTGGAGAAAGCCAGCATATGACAGAAAAAAGTCTTTGACAGTCGGGATACTTCCCGAGGACGACGAGTACCGACTACACCCACCTGTTCGCCGAGCCCTTGAGAATGCCGCCTCCGCCTTGGAGGCCGCGGGACACAAAGTTATTCGACTACCATCAGATCCTGCTCGCGCTGCCGGTCAAGGTGCTAGACTAGCTTTCGTGTACTTTGGAATGGGGTCTGCTGGTCTGGACGCTCTCTCGACAGAGATCGGTGAACCGCTCGTCAAATCAGTCAAACGGGGTGTGCACCCCTTCACTAAAACGAAGCCTCCAGTATCCCCTGAACTTGACGTTGCAAATCAACTCAGCGAGTTTCTTGCACATCGCAACTCCTATGCAGACACCTGGCGGAGGACCTGGAAAGAGTATGATCTCGACATCGTCCTTGCGCCAGGAGCCATCAGCACCGCTGTACCCCATGATACGTACGGTGTTCCGGCCTACACGTTGATGTGGAACGTACTCGACGTAAGCCAATGCACATATCCAAGTCACCTAATGTTTCCTTTGCTAATTTAAGAGCAGTATCCTGCCGGCATTTTACCATTTGGTTTTGCATCCAAAGATAAAGACCCCAATTTCGAGAAGGCGACTACAGAGTTTGACGCGGACTGTAAGTGCTGTAGACGTCAAAAGTCATATCCTTGAATAACAAACCACTGACATCAGAGATAGATGACCCCGAAGCAAGTGATGGAATGCCTTGTGCCATTCAGCTCGTAGCTCCTCGTTTCCAAGATGAGGAGTGCTTGGAGGCTATGGCTATTGTGGACAGAGATATCAGGAGATAGATGAGTAGCGGTTGAATGTTGCATTGCACAGATAGACTAACATTGATGGTCTAGCAGCATAGCTATTGTCCACATGAAATATGCCGCAACCACGGTCTCTTTTTATGTGTCATTACATGTGTCTGCCGCACCTACATCGCCAATGCCGTACCGGGCTCTGAACGTCGTCAGCCATTCTGAGTTGTCCGCCACAGTTTGATTCCACTCGTCGTCGCAATCATATATGACACGCCTCGATTCTTTTCTGAGCATCTCGTCCGTTGGACATATCCCTCGTGAAACGTGTTCATCGGCGAAGTGTTTCAGGTGTTGTTCCAGGACCTCTGTAAATGCCTTTGAAGTAGCTGCCCTTGAGTTAAGTATCCCTGCTGTCTCAAGTGTCCCTATGACATTCGTGTCCGCCCCAAGTGTCGCCGTTGCCTCCGGAGATCCCTTTGTCCGAGATGATATCTGGGCAAAATGGTCCTTTGTGTTCTGACTTGTGGCAGAGAACGGCATTGGGCTTAATGACTCGGCCCCGATGAGGTAAGGAGGCAGGGCATGTGAGATTTGTTGCGAAATCGCGGGGTTAAAGCCATGCTCTCCCTTCCAATCTTTCATTGTCACGCCCTTGCGGAAATGATTGGCAAGATGATCAACTCTTCCCTTCCACGAAGATAGAGTAAGGTTGCAGAAACCGCATCGAGAGGAAACTTCCGTAGTTTCCATCTTCCAGCCCTCGAAGTTGGGCAATCTCTCAAGGTTATGCATCACACGGAGATGCTGTACCAGATGATCTTTGCGCGCAAAAGATCGTGCTTCTATTGGTCTGTCATGACAACTATTGTGGTTGTGTCCGTCAAGGTGTTTATCTGTTGGGTCCACGGCGCTGCAGTAGGCGCAATGGAAGCGTCCTGTCACTGTTGATATGACAGAGCCGCCTTGGGGAGTGCAGACCCACGATTCCAGGTTAACGTGTCGTGATTTCTCGTGACGAGCCCAGTCATACTTGGTCTTGAAGCTGTCGCAACAGAATGTGCACTTGAATGGGCGAACATCTTTTGTAGCTGGATCTGAATATTTCTTCGTTCCTCTGCTTCGCCGAGAGCGTTGAAGAGAACTGGCGTTGCGTTTCGGAGGCCCGTCTGACCCGGCAGACCAGGCGGAGGTGCCCGAGTGCAACGACGAGCTGCTTCCGGCACTATTCAAGCTCGTTCCCGAGTTCGTTTGGGCGTACGTGGGTGAGATATGGTGTTCTTCGGGTTCGAGGCTGACAGATCTTCCTCTTAGGGCACCGCAAATGGCGGCTATTGATGCAGGTTCATCTTGAGGTGGTGACTCTCTCCATCGCTGCATGGGGTCCAGTCCCTCGATAGAGGACGAAACTGGGATCATCACGGGCCTCGTTCCATCGTGTGCGTTGTAGAACCGATATCGGCTTCTACGCCTTGGGAGGCCACGCCGAACGGTACTTTCAGCCCGATCAATAGAGGCATCGTCCCGGATGCTAGACCATGCGATACCCGTTTCAGTTCCTACAGCAGCAGTTGGCAGGGGCCACTGAAAACCGTCAAACTCAGGAGCTGTATGTTCGAAATCTCCAGCCGAGAATACCGGTTCGTCTGTCCTATCCAGAAAATGATATTGACTATCCACAGCCAAATTTGGGGTCCAACCATTATCTGTGGAGGTCGAATAAATTGTGTCGGGATCCAGGGACAGGTCATTGCGCTGGTCGGTGATACTCCCATTCTGGCTAGGACCAAGCCCAAGAAGCGAGTCGAAAATCGTCTGGTCGAGATTCGACTGGTCCCTTGGGTCTTCCTGAAACTTTTCCATTGCGGTCTCTGGGTGGTCCAGTAATCCGGTACATGTGCCGCCGGCTGGTATACAATTGGTAGCGGTAGGGCGTGGCGGGGACATGCACCTCTGAATCTCAGTTTAGCCGCTTAAGAAGTGCAGAAAGCAGCGTAGGGTATATATTGATCGACAAACTGGTTTTGTGCCCGGCATATTTGTCGCCCCCCCAGACGTTGTCCAATGTGGAGCTTGTCATAAAGATTGGGTTTTGGATCAAGCGCCTTAGGGCGCAAAGAATGAGATGAGGTGGCGCACGTGATACACGTTGGCTGATATTTAGAGAGCTCTGGAATAGGTAGCGACTCCGTGCTTCCTTCTAGTTTGATTTCTCATCACTTATCTTGAGTCATTACTTATTGAACGGCTACGTTCAGATCAACTAGACTTGGTTGCTGGCCAGAATCAACTTTCAGCAGCCCACTTACGTCAACATCAAATCCCGGGACTAGTTTACTTCACTATCAAAGTTACTTCAAAGTCAACACCAAATCCCGAGTTTGGTTGATTTTGCATTTAGACTTTATACAGAGTATGGTTTTGGTAATTTCGCTCGCCTTTTTGGTTTCAGTAGACCAACCTACAAGGTGTTGAAGGCAAAAGTTCCCTAATCTCTCTGCAACTTTGAGAAATTTACGACTACTTCGCCAACTCCAATATCAAACAGTTGGCCCAACGCTTGCAATGGCAAACACAAGCTAAACATTTCCTTTCCCCGTAAGACCTGCATCATCTTTATCATTTCATATTTCAACACTTCGTCGTGTTACCTTCACATGAAGGTCACTCTGGATGAAGAACGCGGCATTGAAAGACTTCCAAGGATTCGTAGGATCGAGAAGTGTGAAGTCGAATCGCCTTAGAAGCTAGAAGCACACACCGTCAGGCAACTCCTCTAAGCCGACCAATGAAACTATATGGGTTTGCGTGCTACTCACCTCAACGTAGACCTTATTCAGCTCTATCATGGCAATATTCTTACCTAGGCACTCCCACCGGCTTCCGGACGCAAAGTCCATCATTACTTGTTGGTCCATTTCCCGCCATCTCTCCCCAGAGATACCAAGCCATCTCTCAGGGCGAAACAGATCGGCGTCCGGTCCAAAAATTTCTTTGCTTCTCATGACTGTCCAAGGAGCCCATGCTACGTTGGTGCCAGCCGGAATGCGCACTCCGCAAACGATCTCATCCTGTTGCGAGACCTTGGGAAGGAGCCCGGTCGCTGGTGGCCACAGTCGTAGGCCCTCTCTGATTACTGCTTGCAGATACTGGAAATTTCTGGCTTCTTCATCTGTGATTGGCGACGATATCCGGCCTTCTCGAACACCCTTGTCAATCTCGGTCTGTAGACGTGCATACACCTGCGGGTTGGTTATCAAGAATAATAGCGTTGAGCGAATTGCCGTGGCCGATGTATCAGACCCGGCAATAATCTGCACAACAGTCTCACCCTCAGCGTCCACTTTGCTCAAGCCATGGGCGACAAACGAGCCCAGCATGTCCCGTTTGACGACGGGCTTTTCACCGTAGCGCTCCTCGACAGCATCATGAGCCATGCCCATGACAGTGCCGATACCGACTAGCTTCCTCGCATTTGGCATAAGCCATTTGAGCCAGGGCGACTGCAGAACACTGAGGAACCAAGGCATCAGCGCGGTCGCCAGCAGAACGGGAACAGTCTTCTCCGTCGTCTCGATGTAGCGAAGCTTGTCATCGTCGGCTTCCAAGTAGCCAAATTTTTTTCCAAAAGCCAAAGCGGAAATGACGTCTAGTGTGAAGAACTGGACTTTGCGGGCCAGATCTACCGTCTTGAATGTGGTCTCGGTGGAAAGGTAGCGGGTTTCTAGCAGGTTAATAAGGCCGGCAACCTGCTCGTCGATGAGCTCGTGTAGACCATCGACGTCTTTCCCCGCGTATCCTGCTGCAAGCTTGGATCGGAGTGATTCGTGGAGCTTGTCGTCAAGAGTGGAAAAGGTGCTGTCTCGGTATGGATCTACGCGTAGGCCTCGGTACCAATTGCCTCGTTTCCAAGAGGAGCGAACAGCCCATATGCGGCGCAGCTCGTCACCATCGCCGCAGACGACCCAGTTGGGAGCGATTCGAACAATTGGGCCTGGTAAGTGCGGTCAGCTTCAGGCAAGAAAGTACGGCCGATGCATTGAGACGCTTTTGAATATGCTGCACAGATCAGGGGTTAAGCGATATGTGATGGGTACTTTGCATTAGGGTAGATACGGGGAATGGAACGCACCATAATGCTTGTTGAGATCCTGGAGCGTAAAATTCAGCCTGCCCCCCAGTTGATTTCGAATCAGCCAGAAATTAGTCCAACAAGCCCAGGTAGGCCCTGGGATATGTCTTAGGCGTGCATAGTCACGAAGCTGGCAGGTGAAGAAATAGGCGGTCCAAAACAGGGCGCAGACTGAGACCGCTGTGATAGAAAAGCACAACATTGTCCGAATCCCGGTTCCGGGAACATACGAGAAGGCACGAAGAAGCAAATAAGAAAAAGCTATTCGGGAAGGAAGCTTCGGACGCACAGGGCTGCCTTATGAGTATGACAGGGGTAGGGAGAGAAGGGCTACCAGACAGGTCTTGGAGATTCGAGACAGGATCCGGGTAACGGGAAACACAAGCCACGGGTTGCCTGGCTACCTTTGTCTCTGAGTATTACGCTGAGGAAGCTTTTGTTGAACAGATGCCACTAGTTGACCATGTCGAATTAGATGGTCTCGACTGTATGCGTGTGTTGGTGTGCGCGAATCTCGTCGAAACGAGTGACTTTGCTCCTGCACGTCACAATCGCGGGACACAGCCCTGAGCTACCGGGATGCTTGAATGGCACAGTCTGCGTGTGTGTCCGGTGCGTCCGAGGAGCGGTAGGATATTTGTATTGTCGTGTCTTTTTTTGAGTGAGTGGCAGCATGGGCGCACAAAAGTTGAAATCCGGGAGAGAAACGCCCACTTTGGGAGTGCAAGAGATTAGTCAACTGGTAACTGTTGACGAGAAGGCCTTCAAAAAATGGAAGGCAAAAAAGGGCGAGTGACAAGGGAACAGGAATCTGGAAAAGATGCGAGCAATCTACCTTAAGTGAACCAGATCTCCTACATACAAAAGATGGCCAATGTCACCCGGGGCTTTTCTTGCTAAAGGTACTCACACACACGACTGTCACGTAGCCGGCTACCTTTCCCAATGCGAGCTGGCGCAACCGCATTAGCTATTGAGCGCAAGACAAACCATCAGCAGGCTCAAGTTTGGACAAATGTTAGAGCCAAAATTTTGGGCTGAGAACACAGGCCGTCTTGCTGCCACGGGCTTCCGCCATAGATGGTGATATTGTTTGCTGTATTTGGGCTGTTGTATGTGCTGGAGTAATAATGCACCCCGAATCCTGAGCCTGTTCTCTTTGTGCCTCAAGGTTCGATAGCATTTCGTTTCGCATCCCATAATGACACCTCATGGTGATGGCCAATCCAGTTGATACTCCATAGTTACTCCATGTCCTTGGCCCTGGGTTTACAGCGCAGGTCACCAGGAGGGTCGTGACAAAGTACCAAGGTTCATTCTCTATATGTTTGATGAAGCGCCCCCAAGTTCCTAGTTCGGAGCCATCCCTCAATGAGAAGAGGAGAAACTGACCAGCGACGGCATGCGTAATTAGCTTAAAGGCCCAATAGGCTGCAAAGCACTACGGTCTTCTTCTCAGGGTGCCCAGCGACCTAGGTTGTCCGGATAGAGCCCAGTTATTTGACGGCTTATGTCTACATCTAAGCTAACAATTGGCCAAAAGCCAATGGATATTCCTCGTTAGGCCTCCATGTCTTGAACCCTTGTTCTCGACCCCCCGAGAACGAGAACGGAAACGAGACACTACCCCCATTGGCTTTGACGCAAGACCCAGGCCCCACGACGGCTCTAGACGGGTGCGGCCGAAAGTATTGTGGGTATCGTATGTGGGTGACAAGTGGGTTTCCTTGTTGAACAGTACTAGACGACCGCAAACCTTCGCCGGCGGGGTATCAAGCGAAGTACCTCTGTTCTTATCAAGGACAAGTTTGGATGGTAGGCTGAATGGTGAGCGACACGCTGCATCCCCGCATCCAGCTTTTCCCGTCCCCCATTTCACGGATTGTGGCTGATAGCTAGCAGAGTACCTATTCCCGTATTTGCTCCTGAAAATCCCAGGCACCCAGCCTCTTCCTGAGACCTGACCCAAGACCTGTGTTCTTTTCAATACCTTCCATGCTAATCCCGTCATCAAGTGTTCTTTTCTATACGTGCATGCGGATGTCGAGCTGAGAATGAGGAAGCCCTGAAAGGGCATTAGTTCAACGTAGTGATACCGTTCAAGGGCTCTAGAACATCAAGCCTTTAATACCACCTGCGCCCTCAACAAAATGTCTTGACATCTGCTGGTCGCCTGCCTGCTCCGTCCACCCTCCATCATGCATGCGTCACCTCGACCTAGCATCTTCGGCCGCATCATATCACACCACGCTATAGACGCAACGAACCTGCTACGCGGTAGCCTGTATATGCACATACCTAGAAGCGGCGAGGACGGACATTCAAACGACCCGAACTTGGTGAAAAACAAAGACTTGGCCATCCATTTCCCAGCGCTCTGCTTGTATTAAAGAGGTAAGTCACTTTCCAGTCCTTGGAGGCCCAGTCTTTTTCCTGCCCCTTCCTGCCCTGTTCTGTTCTGTTTCCGCCCTTCATCTTGCGTTCTCCTTTCGTCGCTCCGATCGGTTTTCCTCGCTTTGGACGCTCTACCGGCTAGTTCTTGACCGTCGGAAAGTCAAATTAATTGCTTTCCATCTATCATGATGCCATCTCCGCAGCAGTCAGCCGCGTCTCCCAGATGTTTAGGCTCACCCGAAACAGCACCAGGAACATCGGCACAAGCAACGGCAGAAACACCAGCAACAGCACCAGACACCGCCTCGCCGCCACCGGAAGCCCCACGCGCAATTACATCCGACCGGAACACCGAACCTCAAATCGTGGGTCCAACCTTTCGGCCGTTGTTGGTCGTCCTCTTCCCGGCTGTTCCTCAAACGAAACAGCTCAAACGGCACACTTTTGTTGACTCCATGCGTAGGCAGCCGACTTGGCCGATACCTCTGATGCCGATTCTGCACTAGACGTCGTAAGTTGAATGGTTCATGTCATCATTTCAATGCGATCTACCATACACTGGTTGGGATTTCTTTTGTGTTCTACACACCTCCCTTTCCGCAGATCTTCTCGAGGTGGCAGGGGTGAACTGGCGGGACACAACACAGCAACCTGCGGCCGATTGGCCAAGAAGTTGGTTGTGTTACCACACGCAAACCTCCATCGCTCAAGGTCTTTGTGTTACATGCGACTCTGTACCTCCAGCCTTGGTCGCCCCTCGTGCCCTTGTTCCTATACATCGGCTTGTGTATTAATTCGTGTCCATTCAGCCCTTCCGAGACTCATTGACATCTTTGCGGTCCAGCCTTCGTCAGTATCAAGAGGAGAATGGTCGCACGTACCACGCCATGAGTGCGGGAAGTAGGCAGCCCCTTCAGTGGCCTTTTTGTATTCACTGCTGCACTGCTGACTAGCTTGGCAGAATACTTCCTCCCGAATGATGAGGTATGGTAACCTGCTGCTAACAGCCCTCTTTGGATCCCCTGACGATAACACTTTGTCCATGTGCAGTCCGAGGTCGACAGATTAGGTACGCCTACTGTGTTGCCAAACCCAACATTGTTGCATAATCTGACTTGACTGGCGCCACTAAGACTTGCAGCATCATGTCATGACTCTTACCATTGGAGGCAATCATTGCCTCTGTCCAAAAAACGCAGGCGCAAAACGAGTCTTGGACCTTGGCACAGGCTCCGGAATATGGTCGATGGAGTATGGTAAGACTCTCTGAACGCCCTACAAGAGCGACTCGGAAATCACTAGAGACAAAGTCTGACACCAGCGTAACTGTCAGCCGATGCGCATCCTGAGGCAGAGGTGATTTACAAACGAGAAACCACGTTCTACAGCACGCTCTAAACTGTAGCTAGGTCATCGGCGTCGATCTAAGCCCTGTCCAGCCTGACTTGTGAGTTGGCCATACCTCCTTCTTCTTGGCGACTACATATCGCTATCCGCCAGTTTCAATGCTAATGTTTCGCTCAAGGGTCCCTCCAAATTGCTCATTTGAGGTAAGTTCGACTGCTAAAAAGTTTTGAAACTCGTGAAGCTGAAAATTTGAACTGGAAGCTTGACGACCTTGAGAAAGACTGGACGTGGTCGAGGCCGTTCGATTTCATATTTTGCCGCATGATGACTGGGAGCTTTGCCGACAACCGGAGCATAGTCGAGAAAGTTTATGAGTATGCTATCAATCACGTGAACACAATTGCACATATTCCAGAAAGCTAACAGGTTCCTCAGCTCCTTGGAGCCAGGCGGATACTTCGAGGCCCAAGACATGGCACTTCCTCTCGGCTGCGACGACGGCACTCTGACCGAAGACTCAGACCTGTGGCAGTGGGTACTCTTAGTTATGGAAGGCATGGAGAAATTCGGTCGCCCTGTCAGTGCCGCCCAACAGTGGAAACAGCTCATGGAGGCTGTCGGCTTCGAAGACGTCGTCGAGACGGTCTACAAGTGGCCGACGAACCGCTGGCCGCGTGACAAGCATTACAAGGACTTGGGCATGTGGAGTCTGGAGAACATGGATCAGGCTTTGGAACCCGCCACACTTGCGCCCCTGACACGAGCACTGGGGTGGAGTTATGAGGAGGTCATTGTCTTGGTTAGCAAGGCTAGGAAGGTCTTGCGCGATCCCTCAGTGCATGCTTATTGGCCGATGTGAGTTCCACTGAAATGTTCAAAGGTGTTGTGAAAGAATCGATCATTGACAGGATGACAGATTTATTGTACATGGACGGAAACCATACGGAACAACGGCCCCAAGACAGTCCGGCTGAAAGAAACTGGAGTAAGGACCATGTTTGGCAAAACACAAATCGATAGCACAACCTAAAGCGTATCGCATGCCCCGTGATCTGACCGCTGCGTGCGCGATCAGTCGGTCTCAGTTCCAAGAATGCTTCGTTGCCGGCACCTCCTTTTAGAGTTAAGCATAATACTCAGATGGTCGATGGGTTTAGAGGTATGAAGTGGACACCTTCCATCGTATTTCGGCAGATAACGTCTCTTCGAACGTTTGAAAAGCTGGGGACAGCCTGTCATTGGAAGATTCGACAGATGGCCAGCGTACTTTATTATGCTAAAGACTGAGATACATAATCCCTCCACCTCCACTACCAAGCTAAACTGTGGACCGCATTTGTCACAACTTATGTCCAGACCAATCGAAATCTACATTGGTTGAGATGGTTAAAATATCCCAGGCTGTGGGCCAGTGGCAATTCCAAGACATAACATCACCAGGTTGATGGGAGGCGTGCCTTCTAACAGGTTTGTGGTCAGAAACCTGGCTCGAAGCCAACCTTAGCACTAGGCCACGACCACGTCAGGCATTCAATCAAGTTACTTGCTTCGTACTGCAAACCAAATGCAACAGTCTAGCAAGTTCTGAGTTCCTAACAATACTCACGATGTGTGGATGTCACTTTAGATCTCCTAGCATGCCATCTCGGCATTGAAATAGTTATGGGATAGTCTTCAATTACCATATCACCGGAGGCGTAGTCATTTTTAACGAGCTTGAAACTTGGAAGACAGCTATGAATGACATCTTCGGCGTAAGTTCTAGACAATATTCACGGGTTTCGACTACTCGTTTGAGTGATGAGACCCATCATATCGTCTGGAAAGGCAAATCTTTAACCTTGCAGTAAACATTTCTTCACATAACACAATGCTCACCATAGAATGTGTCATCACTTGATCCGTTCCTGATCTCGCCACTATAGCTTTGAATGACTATGAGTCGTTCTTCCCATCATCGAAGTTGTTTTGATTGCTTTGATCTTGCTCGAATATTTTGTTTTTCTCTGGGTAGGAATGACACATGGCAAGTAGAAACATGAACTCGCATTTTTGTCACCCTTCCACGCTGATCGCGTAACTCCCATTCTGTAGAATGCAGCCACACACCTAACACCCAATGAAAATCAAACTGAAGACTTGAAGTGCTTCATTAAAACCCCAGAGCGCCGTTGAACAGTGCTACAGTCGAGTTGTCCTTTGTGCCAGCCGCGCTAACCTTGGCCATGGCCTGCTGACACAGGTCCTTCGCGGCTTGGTTTGCCTCACAAACATTTGTGAGCTGATAACAGATTCGTGTTGTAATGATGTTTGGGTTGAAAGCGTCTTGCTGCCCCTGAGCAACGAGAGGATCTGTCGGGAGGAATGTGGCCTCGGTTGCCTTGCGTCCAGGCCGGCCAAATTGAAGATCCATGGTGGGAGTACATCTTCCGAAGTCGGTGCCGTTGTTCTGCCGTCTTATGGTCGCAGCCGAGGCGCTCACGGCGCCGAGAATTACAAGAAGGACGGTCTTGGTCTGCATTGTGTGTATATAAAGGGAGGATGACAGAGACTACTGTGTGTGTATGTTCGGACGAAAGATTGAGATGAACTATAGTGCTATGACAGAGTGAGCGCGAGAATGTAAAGAGTGTCTTATTCAGAAAGAAAAGCAAGGTTCACAGAACTTGTCACAGAAAGCGAAAGAAGTACTTGAGATGATCTCGAATCGTTCTTCACGTCAAGAACATGGCCACGCAGGCCCTTTTTGTATGCGCATTATGATACATGCAAAAACAATGCAAAGTAAAGACAGGTGATGGACGTTCGTATTTAGGCACCTCGTTCGGCTTTTCGGGTAACACGAGATCAGACGGCGGTGTTTGAGGTTGAACCTGGAAGATCTAGTCATGCAACCCGAGCCGGGGCTAATAACGAGATGATTGGGCTATCTGGTTTGCGCCCAGTCTTTGAGATTAGGTAGTCCTTGTAAGATTCGGACGACACGACATGAATTGAAGCAGGTGGGAAGAAGGTGAGGCACGAAGTGGCCAGAGCAACATAAAACAGAGGTTTTCCGACTTTGCGAGCGACTCGAAGAGCACCCAAGATTGCTCAAAGTTCTCTGGGACGTCAAGTGCAACTTTGTGGAAAACGACGACCGTCTCCTGTGACAACTGGGGGAACTTGCCTGCCAGGCGAATTGCAAACCACCGATAAGATAGATGCATTTTGGGGGTGAGAGCGCATTACCTACTCTTCGGACAAAAGATCCAGCCAGATCTAACGCCGCTAAACAGCTTAAATCTATGAGTTTCCTGCAGCTCTCCAATACCTAAAATAAACTAATTTATTATACTTATCTTTGATAGCTATTTAATAATTAATTAAATAGTTTTAGCAAGAAACAGATATAAATGAGCGTTGAATGCTACATGTAAACTACTTGTAAGTGTAGACTGTGCATTACAAAAGTCTGATTAATAAAAGAGTGAAGGTCTACAAGCAAATTTCAACCTAAATTCAGCTAACCTTAGTTCCAAAGACTCTAAGCACGAGAATAGCAATTCCTTCACCGGCCTGCAACAGTAGTTGAGTTCTAGTTATGATTGCGCTTGGGGTTAACTGGACAACCACGCCATTCCTTGCTATTTATCTTGTCATCACTGAAGATGCTATTGTTATACACAATCTGAAATGGTTTATAGTGTTAGTAAATAACTTTTGTCCAAATGAAGCGAAACTCACCCCATCGAATGCGACTGAACAATTGCCTGTGTGAAGTCCACCCGAGCCGGTGCTACCGTGGGAAAGGGTGATATCCACAGGGGACCCATTATTCTGAATGAGGAAGCTAAAGCCATATCTATTAGATGTAGTCTTGGAATGAAGGAGCCGAATGGTTTTTACTCAATCACAACGGAAGGGTTAACCTGTTCTGCGCGCCAGTAAACTCTGTCGCTCTCGATAATTGTGCCTTGGGGTCGAATCCCATTTGGGTCTGGACGCAGGATGGCGGGAAGGGACGTAATGGAGAACTGACCCCAGTCCGAGTCGATCTTGAGCTGTGCCTTGGTGATGTGCGTGACCGGGTTGTTCATAATGTACGTAAAGGCGGTTTCAACGTCGTTTGTCCACTTCCGGAGATCCGCCTGCGATGCCGCGGAGAGGAGGTCCCAGAGTGTGATGACTTGGACACTGGTCAGAGCTGGATTGGTAGTCGCAGTCTTTTGCCACTGTTGGAACAGGGTATAAATATCCTTTTGCTGGGGTCCCAGTGCAACTGAGCCGGCAAGGCTTGTGTCACCACCCTCGCAGTAGAAAGTCTGGTTGGAAGTGAGCATGTACGTCTTGTACTGATTTGTTTGCGTAACATCCGCTTCAAAAGTTCCACCACTGACCAAGCCCTTGTAGTTGGCCATGACGTTGATGGAAAAGTTGTCCCTTTCCTCCTTTGTGCTGTTGGACGCAAAGGATGTCTGAGAGTCTGGTGAGTTCTTAAGGGATTATTCGTCGGTCTCGGAGGGATGGAACACATACAAGGCTTAATCGACTGCCATAAGTGGTACCGACGATAACGTGAGACCCAAGAGTGCGAAAAAGGGCTCTGTAAGCTTTAATAGACTCGCTGTTAGTACTTTCGAAGGCGCCAATGTCCTTCATCTTCGTTATAAGAAATGCCTCGTCTATGTCCGAGCTATAGTTGGAAAAGGTAGCCCCGAGTAATTTTTGGCTGAAGTTGAACATAGCATATTGCTTGCTGTCGCTGAAACTATTCTTCACCGAGTACGACCCGCTGATGTCGCCGGAGAACGCTAGGTATCTGACTGCCAGTGAGGCTGAAGCTTCAAAATCACGCGTCACGGCAGCGCCAGACTCCCACGTCTGGAAGGAAGCTATTCAGTAGCATCATTTTGTCAGCAGGAAACTTGAAAGTGACATTGTTTCAAGAGATAGAACGAGTTGTCTCATTGAGGTTTACATACCGTCGGAGGTACTTTGGTCTCCTGAAATGTTCACGTTCGTGGGAACTTTCCACGTAATGCTTCCGAACGTTTGGGGATTCAAGCTACCGCTAAGCTTGACGATCCGGTGGAGTGTTTCAGTACTGGCCATTATCTACCATATTATAAGCATGCAGACAACAAAATAAGTTCTGGAGGAAGTTTTTGTCCTACTGAGTGGATGTCCGTTATGTTTGCCGAAGTCATATCAAGTCCGAACCCCAGCCAACTCTCAGGGGGGAAAGTGGCAGAGTCTCTAAGACCACCTGAAATAGTCGTAACAATGACTTCTGTCGACATTTTGGGCGGTTTTTTACTGATGGCCAGGGGCAGATGATGTGGTTATGCAGTGTAGGTTGTTGACTGACCCAGAAGCCGTGACAGGAGAGACCGCAGCCTTATATCTCATTCCATTTCACCGTCTTTTCAGATTCCTAATGACAAATGCGTAGGAACCTCCGGCATGAGACACGGCTGAAATGGAGCTGGAAGACGAATTCCTCGAAGCGTCCCATTGAAGTTCAGTTTTCCATATTCAGTATGCTACTCTATGCTGAGCTTTCATCAATAAGCCTCTCCGAGATAGGTTCTTCAGGCATGCGTTCCATCAGCTGTCTCCACTCTTTCTACAAAGTTGGGCCCGCGATGGCCTGATTTAGTGAATGCGGAAGGACGGATGCAAGTCTAGTCGCAGCTTCGGGTTAGTCATGGAGGGAAAGGCCTTGAATCTTGGCCTTTCCAATGTTTAAGCGTCTTTATCGTACGATCTGTGAGGATGCGAGCTGTCCTCGTCAGCTTATATGGCCTTCACAGCGTGGCGTGGTGGACGTGTTGCCGGATTCAAACAAAAGGGTCCTGCCAGCTGTAAAAGCTCGCCGCCAAGAATGATACTTGGTGCCTTGCCCACGAAACCAGCCAGACGCTTCGAAGTTGTCAGCCACATTTCAGTGCGTAGCTATGTTGAAAAGGCCGATGTCTCGATGGATTAGGGGTTCAGGGTCCGTTTGGAGTTGGCCGTCTTGGCAACGCTGTTCTAAGACACAGTGCCAACCCTTTCACCCCAGTTGGGATCACTAACGAAGCAATCCCTGAAGCATCGTATGTCTGATGTAAAATAGATGTGAGATTAAAAACGACAAACTATGGTCCTACCCATTTCCTCGTTGAACTATCTTGGGAGTTCCCTAGATTAGTCTTACTGAGGCTATGGTTTTGTCACAAAATAACTGGTCCGATGCCTCGCAATGGCTAACGACACAGGACCGGTATCTATCGCTGTACGGGAGGGGATTAACGTGATTTTGGACTTTCCATCTAGCATCAACCATGTTTCTTAATGAGGATGTCGGCTACAAAGCTCTGCACTAGTTAAACTGCTGCTGTCAAGGTGGCTAATCTTATAGAACCCCTTTAAAACAACATAAACTTCCGATAAGGGTCTCTATTAGCCGCTATCAGCCGTTCAATCTCACCCGATGCACAGCAAATGAAAATACGCAGGGCTAAAGCAATGTTCAGCTACAACTGGCAGCCTCAACGACCCCATGTGTCCCGGCGCCTCGTACCTAGATCTGGACAATAATCCGATAATAGCTTGAGGCATATTCAGCCGCTGTCCATTCGAAAAGGACCATTTACGCGCACGGCATTCAGCTAGCCACGGCTCCAGGCCGCTCCCTAGCGCATTTCTATAACTACGTACTGCTTGGCGCCTGCATTCATGCGTCCCATTTTCCGTAAGACAGGCAGCTCTGCGAGAAACCGCGTCGGCGTTTTGCGAAAGAGACTTTGCTGTTCTTTCTGGGCATATCGGGTTTCAAGATTCCAAACCACCCAATTCAACATACCTAGCATTAGTTGCTTGTTGCGTTTGTCATCTCCCTGTACATACAAAAGGAATGGAAGACAAGATCAAAGGGAACAGTGAGAATCGGGTACGGTGCAAACGGAACATCATATCATTGCGTCCTCATATTAACGAAAGTCCATTGGTCACCGGATTTTGCTGTGAGAACCAAGAGTGGCTGCGAGCACTGAAGTCTCCGAGACTGGAGTTAGGAGAGTCCAGAAGACAGATTCACGATGTTTACAGCAAGTCTGCCAATACGGCTTTAGAACATTTTAGTGACTTCGGATAGAATCTCAACGATATGGCAGTCTTCAACCATGAAGTGAGCCGTTTCTGGCCTGCAACACACATAACTTTGTATTCTAGCCATCAGATATGTCAAATTATCTGCGAGGTAAACAATGGAAAGTCGCAGTTCTTTATTGGACAGTGATGATTAGTACTCTCCACAAAAGATTCAGTACTGAGTGGTAACAAAATATAGTGCGAGTCCGATAATACTGTAATGGCGAGCGAATATCGTCTCGGGTAATCATACCCATAGTGACGTGATTATGACGGAAATTCAGCTGGAAAGAACTCCCGCTGGAATATGAACGATGCTTCCCGTCACCTGGTATCCAGGATGGGCGCTAATCTCTGTCCCTGACAATAAAATGCGACGGCAAAGTGCCCCTGCCGTATATGCCTCCCCATTCGTATCGATCATCAAGGACGTTAGAATGTTTCCTCTTGCCTGAATTGGCGCTAGCACAAACCCCGATGTGACCATTGTCAGATGGTTATAGGTAAGGGGGCTTCATGGGTGTAGCCGAGAATTGCCCTTTTCATCAACTTACCTTTTCCGCATCTGGACGTCGAGGTTGGTTCCACAGAAATTGGCTTTGAACGTTGAAGCCGACCAGAGAAAACTCTTCCAAACCTGGTCGACAGAACATATGAACCCCATATACGAATCGATTTCAACCGGTCAAAAGCCATCTTCTCCTGTCGACCCATGTGCTGCGTAACGCTGCTTAACTCAAGGCCTGAGCGCACCATCTCCAATCGCTTGGTGCGGACATTGGCTCCGGTTAGGGTCCGCAAAAGGAGAAGACTCCTAGATTCTCAGGTTAATCATTAAATACCATTAGGCAGGAGTGGAATGTCGCACCCAAACTCCGACGGGGAAGGCCAACTCGAAATGGTTTGTTGAACGGGTCCTTCGGAAAAAGCTGATCGCGGTTATGCTTATTTCGGGTGAGCATAAAATAAAGTGTTTGGTGGACCGTTCGTGAACTCAATTCTTTGAGGCTCAAACTTTAATAAGTACACCTTCTGCAGCACCGGTAACGTTAGTGATTTGATACCAGTGGAGAATGCGAAGAGATCCTAACCGCGAAATCGCCATATTTCACACTTGCTTGCGCTGGGTTTACACTCGAACGATCTGGAAACAAAACCGTTTGACAGCCCTCACTGTGGCGTATTTTCCGAAATACGCGTCTATAACCAGGTCTAAGCGTTCACAGCGCTTCACCTTACGCTACTGCACTGCGTAGTATAGACCAAACGCTCCACGGATATACATGCATGGAAACCATCTACCTGGTAAAATACGAAAACCCTGGGCATTCGTATCCTAGCTGGATGGAGGAGCCTGACGTGCCACATATCTCGATCAACATCTAAATGAGCCATCGTAAAGCAAGCACGGTAGCGAGGGATAGCGCAAGAGTCTGAATAATCAATACGCGCCATAGCCCACCTACTCCCTGAACCCTGACAAGGTAGGGCGAACAGCATGCTACGTAGTACCGAGCAGGCTAGAGTCTAGAATTTGCAATACCGACTTCGTCCAAATAGAGACATGGACCTGTTGGCCCCTGCCAGGATACATACTCTGTTTGTTAAGCATGCTGACATTATGTAACGTTATAATAAGGACAAGGTCTACTACAGCAAGTGTGGGCACCAAAATTGCTGTTGGGAACTGCAGGGGTTTACCAGGTTCCCGGACGTCAGTCCCACACCGTTACCATTTTGTTTCACCATCGCTCGCTTCTCTGTCCTTGTCTTTCGTCGCTCCCGTTCTGTTCAAAGCAGCTCGAGCCGGCGGCCGAAGATGCCGTGAGCTGCGGATGATCGACCCGTGAGACAAACCCTTCTTTCCTCTGATGTGAAAAACATCAGAGGATTGAAGAAGTCTGAACGACTTTGATCTCTACTATGCATCAATGGTGGTTGCTCCCCGTGAACCAGGCTCCGGCCCTAGGACCATAGCATCCTACCGGCAAGTTTCTGCTCTACACCTTGCCCTTTTGGAAAGGCCATTACCCCTATTCATAATGTACGGAGTGCTTATGCGCCTTTCCCCGGATTTTCCAAGCCTTCTGTACTCTACGCCAGAACCTTCATGTCGTGCGAAAAATGTCCGTTTGTCTTGGCATCATCTATCTCCGGCCCTACGGTTCAAATAGGAAGTGCTGTCCATGACCGCCCCTCTCCGCGACGTGGGATTTGTTTTTACCCACCTCGGGATACCAACGCCACTGGTCCAAAGGTCCTTAATCTTCCATCGTTCCATCACGTCTCCGCAGTCTTGCTCTGCCCTCCAATGAATACCGGCGTGTCACCGCGGCATACAGGATATCCTCCGCGTAGGTCATGGCGAAGGGTGCCCACGGGCAGAAGAAAAGGCAACTTCAGGATCTTGGCTATGTCTGCCAATATTTCAGATGGCCAAGCTAGTCCAATGCGTCCGACCATATGGTGGAGTCGTGGACATGCCGGGCCCATCTTGACGATATTGTATTATGGATCATGAGGCTCGCTTTCGCATTTATCTTCCCTTGGGCCATACTCAAAGTCTGGACTCTCCTTGCGTCTTCTCTTCGCCTATCTTCAAAATTCAACATCTTTTAGGTCTTTAGTACCAATCTCTTTATTAAGTCGTTCTTTACCATCACCCGTCTTCACTTCGCCTTCTGTGCCTTCGTTTGTCTGTTATTTCTTTTCGAATCCTTCGTCATGCGTTTCTCCACCACTTCTGCCGCCATCGTGGCCATTGCGGCTTCCTCTCAGGCCATGAACATTTCAACCTCTTCCGACCTCGACGGTTCCGTGTGGCAGGCCCTCGCACCCGTCCAGGCCAGGGCCTTCGAGGACATGGCCCGCAACCGTCCCGTCAAGAGACAGTCCGGCTGGAACCCCCCCTCTGCCATCTCAAAGCCTCTGAAGGAGGTCTGGGACCACTGCAAGAGCACCTACGACCACTTCTTGACCTTCAAGAACTACGGTTGGGACCAGGTCATTGCCACCAAGGGAACCATCAACGTCTGTGTCCGCTGGGAATCGAGCGCTTCCGTGACCGAGGCCCAGCGCACTCAGGTCGCCGAGGCCCTCAACACCGCCCACCAGAGCTGGTACAAGTGGCTCTACGGCTACGACAACTTCCCCTACACCGACATTAAGGTCAACGTTGTCGGCTGGGCCGTACGCGACAAGAGCCTCCTTCAGGGCTCCACCTCCGGCATCGACGTCTATACTGACAAGGACGGCGAGGGTGTCCCCCAGTGTGCCGAATCTTGCGGCCGCTTCTTCAACCAGAACGGGGACTACAGCAAGTGCGCCGGCGGTGCTGACCGTCACTACGACCAGTCTTTGTGGCTCACTGATGGCATGACTGGCGGTGCTGGTGGCGATTGGGGTCAGCGCATCGGCCGCGAGTACTTCATGGGGGCTCTGTCATCTTCGAACGCCCACATTCTTCAGCACGAGATCGGCCACACTTATGGCCTGGATGACTGTAAGTCAATACGTTTAATGCCCTCCCCCCCCCTCTTCAATGTGTTTTGACAAACTTTGGCTAACGAATCGGCATTACAGTCTACGGTGCGTTACCGTCATGTTCTTGAACATCGACCGAATGATGAGAAATCGTATAATACGAATTTGACACGCTAACAAAACGATCTCTTAACAGACTGGACCCCCACTGGCGTCAACAGCTTCATTATGCTCGCCGGTTCCGCTGCGCAGGTTACCGACTTTGACGGCTGGATGCTCCGTAACTGGTGGTACGAGCTCTCCCGCAGCCGTGGCTGGCAATCCGGCGGCTCCAGCGCCGGCTCCGGATCTACCCCGGCTACCACACCAGCTGCCGCCAAGCCCACCGTTAAGGCCGCGACCCCCTCAGTTCAGACCACCGTTAAGGCTGCCGCCCCTGCTGCCCCCACGACTAAGGCTGCCGCCCCGACCAAGCTCGCCAACTCTGGCGCGACCGCCGGCGCGTGGGCTCAGTGCGGTGGTGCGGGCTGGACCGGTCCTACGGCCTGCGCCTCCGGCTTCAAGTGCGTCAAGTCCAACGAGTGGTACTCCCAGTGCTTGCAGTAAGCACTTTGCGCTGCTCCAAACCACTCCACAAGCCGTCGTCGAAGCCAAGAAGGATGGCTTCTGGAATGTATACCTAGGTTCAATCTCCTGATTTCGGCGGCTCCTGACCGAACTCCTTGCATATGCGAGAACCAGTTCCTGTCCATAGGCTTTTGTTTGCGACCCCAGCGGTCCTCTCACTTCTGTATATAATACAAACCCACTCGAGCGAGCTCATGTTCTGTGTCAATATACGATGGGCGCTTAGACTTTACACTTGAGGGCGTGAGCAAAGGGAACAAAAACCGTTGTGTCGTTGATTCCGATTCATGCCTATTGATGAACCAAGTTTCGAAGCACCTGGAGATACTCATCTGAAGTAACCGACCGGGTGTACCTGGGCTTGCAGTAGACAATCACTTGTCTTGATAAGTATTGCTCCTTTTGATGCAGCATGCTGCACAAGACACGCCCTTCATGTGTCAACCTAGACCCAGTTCTGTCCGTAGCGTTCCAGGCTCGTCATAGCTCCCTCTCCCTCTTCCCCAGTCTTCCCCTCCCCATCAGCCAACACAAGAAGCTCACACCACACTCGTGGGGATTCCGAAACTTTCCAAAACCTTCCACCACGGTGACCCAACCAAATCGCTCTTTCTTCCTCCTCAAGGTTGAGCTCATCTTTTCTATGATTCCATCTTCACACAAGACGGAAACACTCCTCGCGAGAGCTTCCCTCCAGCCCCTCTGTCTCATTTCACCATGATAGACTTTTCTCAGATACCTGTGACATGTACGCCTGCCCGTCCGTCCACACCATGCAGTAAACCAGATCATGATGGCCCGCGCTCGTCGTTCCCCTCCCCTTTGCAACCCGAATCCGTAGTGCGGAATCGCGGAGAAAGCTTCTCTGCAACATAAAATGCCTGTCCTGCCTGGCCGCCGTACACTATGTTCCTCCCCCCCATCTTTTGCTCTCACGGACCCAAGTGGTGCTGAAAACCGCCTATCTGGGCATCGCAACCCACCTCACGGCCAATCCTGACACCAAAAACAAAAAGCACAAAAAGGCCAGATGCACGCCGCGACAACCATTCTTATCTTTTGCAGCGCCGCGGCCTTTGCCGCCCCAGCGCCAAAAGACATCAAGGTTTTCGGGTCCCCGAACGACATCGACTCTGACGTTTTCGACCTGGGAAAATACACAGGCAAAATTGGCGTGGATAACGTCGACCCCAACAGACTTCGGGTCGATCCCGTACGATCTCTCCCGCACGACGTCGAACAGGATATACGTAAACTGGCGACGCGATCCGATATTAGGGTCGACCAGGTCGACATCAACCTGTCCGTCCACCAGCCATCTCCCCATCCCCAACCCAAAGCTTCAAAGGCAGATTCGGAATCGGACAACGACAAGGTGCAACCGAAACCGAAATATATACCAAAGTTCAGAATTGATTATGACAGCGATGCCTTGGTACACCACGTGTGAGTGAAGCGAGAAGTGCTCTTTGGGTGACAAAAGGCGAGCGACTTCTGAAGATCGGTTGGAATGATGGACTCCCGCCTAAATGCCTGGCTGGACGAACAGCTTTGGGCGGTATTAGATGGAACCCAAATTCAACCTTGATTGGGCTCGCAGCAAGTAGAGGTTGAGAAGGTGGGTCAAAAACAAGAAACATGGCTCTCGATGATATGGACGGCGGACAATCGTGACTTTCGGCATTTGGAGTATGGTCGAAGGCCTAGGCGTCCTTTACTGGTTCAATGAGCGTCAGGTTAAAATGAGATACCAAGTTACGATAACTCAACACTACTTACTTTCACCATTCTGTGACGAATCTACGGAACAAATGCGGCCAACATCACTTGGTTGAATTCGTGTCCGTCGTGAATTAAGAAGTACACTCGCACCCCTTGGGGTTATACAGACGAGCCTGGCAACGGAATGAAAGAAATCCATAGCTCATACAGGTGAGAAGAACAAGAGGGGAAAAACGAAAAAGAAACTACCGTCTGCTCCCAACGGCAGGCCGGATATGAGGTATGGGTATGCATCCGACGCCGATGATATGCAATCAGGAACAACTAACAGAACCCCGTCAAACCGAGACCACGACAGCCCCCAACCAAACCCGTCTTCATATTCACATGACCGTCAGACAAACCCTTGTATTTCGAAAAAAAAAAATGCCCGATCTAGTTTAGGGACGAGCAAATCCTTGCTTTGCCTGCCAGAAGAGAATGGGTCAGTGTGATGCGTTGGCGAACTGGACGCGTGCCTGAAAACTGACCTTCATCTGTTCGATCCTAGCTTTCAGCTGGCTGGTCACCTCGGCGGCGCGCTTCCAGCTTTCAACACCATTACTGTTAGAGCTCATGCCTCCACTGCCCGAAGAGTACGAGGACTGTGGCACATCATCAACAGGGGTAGCGATGGAGCTCCTGTAGCCTCTAGCAGGGCTGCCCCGCCCAGATGACGCACTACCCGTATACCTAAGTTCGGGACTGAGCGCCTTTGAGCGGGGGTAGTGGTGCTCTCCGTTCTCCTTCTCCTCGGATATGTTGCTGGCATAACTAACGCGGTTATGCCTGGCAGAGGATGAACCGTATGAAGAGTCGCGGTAGATGCCCGCCTCATCATGCGTGGGTGAAGCGAAACCTATTGAATATTATCAGTAAGAGATGATTTTAACAGGTCCTACACACCCTCTTACCGGGACTGGTCATGCCTGATCTGGTGTTGAGCCCTTCGGCGTGGTTAAGCGCCCTCTTAAGTCGGTCAAGCTCACGTCTGAGGCGCTCATTGGTCTGTTCGGTGGCTTCAGCATCGCTTCTGGCGCGAACTAGCTGGGTTTCTTTGGCCTTGATGCTCAACACATCGCGAGTGTGATCTTCGATCAGCCCGGCGTTTTGGTTCTTGAGCTCTTGAATCTCAGACATCAGCTTGCTCCTCTCATGCCTCATCTCTTCAACTTGGCGAGTCAGACGCTCATTCGATGCCCTCAGCTCCTCGAGCTCGGCCCGCTCCATTGCCGTGAGCCCACTGTCCGGCGGCGGCGAAGCGGGAGGCATCTGCACAGGAGCGGCGGCAGGCTTAGCGAGTGATCGACCGGCAAGACCACCGCGTCCAAGACCTATGCGAGGTTGAGGTGGGGGAGGAGCAGGGTCGTCTTCGGGCATGATAGGAGCAGCTGCTGGGCGGCGAGGAGAGGCACCAGCTGCTGTCGGGGCTCCGAGGGGGCGTTTGGATTTGAGACCGGCAAGACCGGAGGGTTTCGGCATACCCATCTTGGTACCGGCCGGCTTTGCACGGGGTGGGGAAACCGGGTCCGGGTCGGCTGGAGGGGGTGCACTTGTGGCTGCCGGAGGCATCGCCGGTTTCTTGACGCCTGCTGGTTTCTTGCCTCCGACAAGTCTCTTCGGGGGTCCTGCTGGTGGCTTGGCGGCCGGCGGGGGTGCCTTGGGCTTCTCCTTAGCCTTTACTTCGGCAGTCTCAAAGAACTCCTTGACCTTGGTCTTGCGGATGTCATCAAGGCCCTCCATGTGCGGGTTCATGGCTCGCTCGCCGATGATCTTCATAACCGTACCCAGGATCTCGGCACCACCAGAACGAAGACCTTCGCTGGACTCGGACAACAGCTTCTTGCCAGACTCGACAATGGTCGCAATCTCGGGTTTGCTGGGCACATCTCGCGTCGTTCGCAGGCACCGGATGAGGAACTTCATCGTGCCCTCCTTGACCTGAGGGTTCTTGTGAACGAGGAAAGTGCCGATGTCCTCGAGACAATCCGTAAGACTTGTCGCCAAAAAGACTTGATCCAACGCTGCGCCGAGAGCGTCTGCCACAGTCGCCTTCTTTTCCTTCAAGCGCTCCATGATGGGTTGCATGACAACGGTGCGATATTTTGCGTAACTCTGTCTCAGGCCCTTAGCCAGAACCTCGATACACTGCGCAGCTTGGGTGACAACGGCGACGTTGGCATCCTTCATGCACTTGGCCAGCCCTCGGTTGATTTCGTTGAAGTCGCCATCCTTGATTCTCGGGACGTTGAGTGCTGCGTAGAGTGCTTCCAACGCTTCCTTCCTCTCTTTCCATTTTGACGAGGCCAGATTGTCATGGAAGTTGGCGGGAATTTTGCTAAAGACATCCTGCGGTTCCGCCAAGTCGAAAGCGTCCATCTCGGCCGGCTCCTCAGCGTAGTCGCCGCCGTCATCCTCGTCGCCCTCGGCTCCCGGCGGCGGTGCACGCGCCATGGCGGCTTGTTGTGAGCGCAAATATCGTTCTTGCTTGGGAGCAGGTTCCGCCTTGATTTTTTCAAACTGGGCCTCCAGGTCGGTCTGTTGTGTTGGCTTCAGGTCGCCCCAGAACATAGGCTTCATCGCTTCACGCAGCCATCTGTAGAACTCGACCGCAAGATTTGTCGCGGCGGCGCGGACGTTTTTGTCGGCATGGCCAAAAGCCTTGGGCAGGACCTTCAAAACGGGCTTAGGATCGACGGTTTTGCAGCCATAGTTGTGGTAGATTGCCGTCAAAGCGGTGATGGCAGCGGCGACAACCTTTGGTTGCTTGTTGGACAAGGCAGGGATGATTTCTTCGATGACCGGGGCGGCGACGTCAAGCTCGACAAGCAGCAGCAGCGCCTCTAGGGATGACTCCTTGGCGGCAGCTCGCGTGGACGGCAGACCTTTTTCGCAAATGGGCGCAATGGTGACGCCGCGTGTCCTCGTGCAGTGCTCCTTTCCTCCAAACTTTAGAAACGCGCAGTATGCGGCGAGACCTTCTTGTTGGGCGGCGACGTTGGAGTCGGCGACGGCGCCTTTCCACAGGCCCGAATCGGAGAGGAAAGGTCTGAAGGCATTGTCGTACTCGTCGGCGGTGGCAGCGAAGGCCTTGGCGGCGTCTTCGTAGGCTTCCTTTCGGACTTTCCAAACCTGCGACACAAGTGTCAGAACAGGAAGCACGGGAACAAGTGTAGGCAGAGACGTCATGTCATACCTTGTGGGCAAACCTGTCCGTAAGGGGAAGGGCGCTGAAATCCTCCTCTTCGGCCATCGGAAAGGGTTCCTGTTGTCGAGGCTGTAGTGGAGGGAGGGGTGTGACGGGGAGGGGCGAAGGAGGGCTCGGAGGAGGAGGGCGGTTCTCCTTGTCGCGGATCTCTAGCTTCCCTAAACTGGCGACTTTTCTAATTAGCCTTGAAAAGGAACGGGTATGTTTAATGCGACGGTCCATATTGGAGCACAAGATGGGCTGAAGAACGGCATGCGGGCAGCCGACGACAGCAACAGCAGAAATGTGTGGTGATACTGGGCGGAGCAACGGGACAGGAGAGGCATGGCTTACAATATGAGAGTTGAGCCTGGCCAGATCAGACGATTGAAGTTGTCGCAGAAAGAGTAAAGTCAAGAGAAGACCTGGTGTCGTCGAGTCAATGGAGTCAAGGTACTTGACTAGGAGGCGGTAGGTGCAGAGCAGGTGGTGTACTGGAGAGAGACTGGAGTGAAGATTTCCAAGGTTGTGACAGCGAGAGAGAGGTATGTGCGATGGTTCTCGAGGGAACAAGGGGTCGAGCCAGAGGCTTTCCAGATTAGTTCCTCTCTGCTGTGTTGCGTGTGAGCCTGTGCATGGAGTTGTTTTGTTGTGAAGTAGATGCAGGTGCGAACCAACGTCAGTCCGACCGTGAGCTAAGGTATGTGTGGGTGGTTGACTGGGGTTGTGAGCACAGAGGGTCTGTTTCTTTTTTGTTTGCTCAGGAACAGGAAGCACAGGGAATTTTGGTTGTCGGGACAAGGGACATGGAATGGGCTGTGTGCTATGCTAGAGTATGCATTGCTGTGCTCTGCTTCTCAAGCAAGCACAGTTCATTGGCGTGTGGGCTACAACCGGCCCAAAGGTGGGACGTGGTTTGGTTGGGTAGAGATCGGTCTTGCTTTTCCCGGGCCGTTGTTCAATTCGACGTGTCTGGGTCGTGTGTGTGGGGGTTATGGGACACACTACTACGCACGGATAGGTAGTACGGATAGAGGGTCCTGTCCTTCTGAGCGAGCGCGTCCCAAAAGGTTGGGCATGATTGGGTTAGCTGGTTCCCAAGGAGAGGCCGGCATAGGTCACATGATGAGTGGCTCGTTCAACCAATCGAAATCGCGTTCAAGCAGTTACAATGGAGACAGAATATCGCCCACAGACTCACCTTGTCCACTAAGGTGCCTGATCTTACCTCACCCTTACTTCCCCTACCCTTATCCATACGTACACCTTGGTCCTCCTCAGTGTTGGACATGAGATAATTGTGTCTAAGATGGGTAGAGAGAAGACTGGTTCCGGGCAGTTCGTCAGTTACGGCCTGTTCTTTTCCCTACGGTCAATCTTCGTTTAATCTTATGCATTCACGACCGCTTCAAGCAGGTTAGAAGTCAGCTTTATCCACCTGGTCTCAGACTGGCTGTTGATCATAGCATTGCATAAATCTTTCATATAGCCTCTCAATGCTGGATTGATTTGACCACGATGCCATGCATCACAGGCTCCTCTTTTATCGACTCCCTCGTCATCCCTCAGACTTGTCCTAGCTCTGAATAGTTGCCGTTATGTGCTGATGGGCTGTTGCCCACTAACTTCGGTACCTTGTGTGCCTTATTGGAAACATACCATAGATCAAAAGCCACGATTGCTGCTGTGGCTCGTGAGCCAATTGGAGTGCCTATCTCATTGCCATGGAAACCAGCGACTCGCCTGCTCCCCTGATGTCACTAGGGAAAATCCGAAGCGCGTTGTCCACTATGCACCGTGCTGCCCAAACGTCTCCCGCAGCATGACCCGCGCGCTGACTCAGCCAGCTGGCAAAAACTGCCAGGTCTCGTCAGGTCAACACATAAGGCTTGTCCTCCGTGGACCTGAAGGCACAAGCATGCATCAGCCACACATCTACCAGATCACCAGCCACTTATTCATCCCACCCCCAGCCTGGACAGGGCTGAGGGGTCGGCTGGCTGGTTGTCTTCCCCTCTGACCTTTCCCACCAGAGAGAAGTTTCCCCAGGGTCCCGTACCATGCCATTTCCCTGTGGAGGGCCTGGCCGCTTTATCGGCGGCCATCTGCCGTACAGTGTACTATGTACCAGCTTTCTTCAATGTCCTCCAAGTCCGTCGCGAAGCACATGAAACTTCTCGTTGTCTGCTTCTTCCCTCCCAGAGCGGCGGTGCCCTCTTGTTTGTGTCGGACATTGCTGGTTTCGCCCCCCTTTCATACCTTACCTACTTGAACCTACCATAGGTTGTCGTCATCAATTCCTCATGCAACAGCCCAACTATAGTGACTGAATACCGCAACCAATCCGCCGTTGAAGAATACAAGACAGAACCAAATGTGCTGCCCGACCCTTGGGAGCCCAACCCCTGAACACGAGCTCGCTTTGACACCCTCAACACTACACCCACCCACACCACACTTTACACACCGCTGCGACACCGCCTTTGATTCCATATCTGCCACTTGGCCCGGTCGGCCTTGACTCTCCTTGCGTCTTTTCCCTTGCTGCAAAGAAAATCACACTCGGGATTCACAAGGCTGCCTTCCTCCCACCCCTCACTCGACACAGCATCTTCAGCCTTGTCCACTCCATTTTTCTGCAGCTCGGGCACTTCCTACTTTGACCGCATCGCAACATATCGTGGTTACTGCGATACCTGCGGACAAAGCCCCGAGCACCAGCAGTTTCCATCAGGGCCGCAATAATACACCATCCCACCGACTTTTCTGCCCCCATCCTACCGATCACATATCTCGCTTCTCCTGTTCTTTCCCTTTAGCTCTGCGATTGCACTCGTCATCAGTTCGTCCCCGGTATCCTGGCATCCTCCGCTTCAAACCAGAATGAGCCAAATCTTGACCCCCCGGCAAGCTGAAGAGCTGTTCGTCTCCCCCATCTTCGCCCTCGGCCATACGCCCCGTGGGATGCACCTTTACTGATTGCGGTTCGACAGGCACAAGGCCATCATCGCATACCTCACTTCAAGCAACCTCCCCAATGCCGCGAATGCCTTGAGAGAAGAGTTGCAAATCGGCGACACCTTCGACGCTGCCACCTCCAAAAAGTATGAGGGCTTGTTGGAGAAGAAATGGACCAGTGTGGTGAGGCTACAAAAGAAGGTCGGTCACTCTGCCCATCACATCTCGCGTGCGAATCCAAGACTCGAGCTGACCTCGGCTGCCCCAGATAATGGAGCTCGAGTCTCGAACTGCTTCTCTGCAATCAGAAATTGATAACGCGACGCCGACCTCGCTCTCCCGCCGAAACCAAGACCCCACCAGCTGGCTGCCCCGTTCCCCCGCCCGACATACCCTAGAATCCCATCGCCAGCCGATCACCTGCGTAGCCTTCCACCCCGTCTTTTCATCCCTCGCCTCGGGGTCCGAAGATAATACCATCAAGATTTGGGATTGGGAGTTGGGCGAGCTGGAAAGGACAATCAAGGGACACACAAAGGCTGTCCTGGACGTCGACTTTGGAGGGCCGCGGGGCGCCACGCTCCTAGCCTCTTGCTCTAGCGATTTGACCATCAAACTTTGGGACCCTTCAGACGAGTACAAAAACATCCGAACGTTGCCGGGACATGACCACAGCGTCAGTGCGGTCAGGTTCATTCCCTCGGGAGCTGCAGGAGCTCCGGGCTCCGGCAACCTCCTCGTTTCGGCCAGTCGCGATAAGACATTACGCATATGGGACGTATCGACGGGGTACTGCGTAAAAACACTTCGAGGACATGTCGACTGGGTGCGTGACGTCTGCCCGTCACCCGATGGCCGCTTCCTCCTGTCGGCCGGAAATGATCAGACGAGCCGGCTGTGGGACATCAGCGCAGCGAACCCCGAGGTGAAACTGATGCTGGTCGGCCATGAGCATGTTGTGGAATGCTGTACCCTTGCGCCGCCCGCCTCCTACTCGCACCTTGCCACATTGGCCGGACTGAAGAAGCCACCGCCGGCAACAAACACGGCCGAATTCATGGCGACTGGAAGCCGCGACAAATCGATTCGGTTGTGGGACGCCCGAGGAAACTGCATCAAGACCCTCATCGGTCACGACAACTGGGTGCGCGCCCTCGTCTTCCACCCCGGCGGCAAATACCTCCTTAGCGTATCCGACGACAAGACATTACGATGCTGGGATCTCGCCCAGGAGGGCAAGTGTGTGAAGGTGCTGGACGACGTGCACGGCCACTTCGTCTCGTGCTTGCGTTGGGCGCCAGGCATCGTGCGTGAGGCGGCATCAAATGGCGACGGCGCCAATGGAGTGAACGGGACACCGAGCAAGGCGGGTACGAAGCCGCAAGAGGTCCAAGTGAGGTGTGTCATCGCGACAGGAAGCGTTGACTTGAACGTCCGCATCTTTGCCAACTGAGGAGTCGAGGGCGACGAGTCGATGAAATACTAGCTATGAAGGGGCGGGGCAACCCGCGCCGCGGATAGAGA
Source organism: Colletotrichum chlorophyti (assembly GCA_001937105.1). NCBI lineage: Eukaryota > Fungi > Ascomycota > Sordariomycetes > Glomerellales > Glomerellaceae > Colletotrichum > Colletotrichum chlorophyti. Next base: position 97,441 of record MPGH01000090.1, read on the forward strand.
GATGAGAGGCAGAGCCGCAAGTAACCGCCGGCGAAACCAGATACGGGAGCAAGGCGTAACGGCATGATTCAACGAGCAGGCAAGGGGGGCATTCCGGAGGCAGGCGTCAAAGGGAGTCACACGTAGGGCATACCAATCTGATGATTACGCGATGCCTTGGCTGATGATATAGATCTAGGGGAGCTTGTACATGGTCGAATAGATACCCGCAACATGTCTTCGCTGGGCTTTCAACCTTTGATCACGCAAGCTGAGTGAACGCACGAAGTCTGTTGGTGGTTGGTCGCCTGGGGTGAGATGCTGAACCGGTAGTGCTCACGCCCGACGGTGTTGAGATGGACGGCGAACGAGGCGCCCAGAACTTCTCGCGTCCTCGGCGGCGAGCCGAGGACAGGCCGAGGAGGTTCTCAGGGCGGTTACTTTGAACGCCAAGCCAGTTGAGGAGCAGCTGCTTGTTATAAGAGTTGTCATTGAGTAGTCCAGGCGAACTTTGTGAGACGTTGTAGCTACTAGAAAGATGATGAAAAAAGAAAAAAGGGTATCCTTTAAGATTGTTACAAAGTAATGTTGCCTGAAAAGCATGTAGCAGAATTGAAGCTTCCCCCAAGCCAAGCCAATCAGCCTAGCTGCGACACCCGTACGTCATTTTAAGCAGCTCACTCCTGATTACACAGAGACGAGACTGTTGCCACGGCTCATGTCCTCCCCGACTGCTATGTGTGCATTAAATCTAGCCTTCTCAGCCCTGATGCCAGTGAATCTCGGTTCTTCCACTACGGTGGTAGGTCGCGAGAGGGATGCCGCACTGCCGGTTACGTCAGACCACAAGTACGCAATGTCAAGAAACAGGTGGGAGAAAGAGTTACCTTGGAGCACTTGTGTCTTGCGTCCTTGAGCGAAGTGAAGAAGTAGGGGATACATCCCAGGCACGTGACGAAGCAGACAAGGGCGGCTAGGCCGTGAGTGAAGCCACCAGACGAGTACTCGACGGCGGTGACGCCCCGGGCATGGCACTCGGGACACTCGACGGGGGCCGGGTGGGGGCCGAGGGCGGGGAGGGGAGTGCCGTAGGGCTGGAAGTTCTGAGGGCCGCCCGGGTGGAGAGGGTAGCTCTGCTGATGTTGCGGCGGAGGGAAGTAACCGCCTCCGCCTCCGGTCTGGGGGTCGGGCGTCGGGCCGCCGTATTTCGGCATTTGGGACTGATGCTCATACTGGTGCTGCTCGCCGTGGATGGGGACCTGGGTATCGTTGCTGTAGTCCGGAGGGGGGCCAGCCGTCGAGATATAGTCACGGTCGCGGACGAGGCTCGAAGGGCTTTGGTCGCCAGCCCCGGGGGCGTGTACAGGGCCTTGAACGGGGGCTGCGCCAACCTCGATCGGGTTTTGGGGTGTTCCTTTCTCCATGGCAGCGGTAGTTGGGTTTTAAAGTGAAGCTGTGTTGGCTGAGGTGTGGTGGGAGTGGTTTGGGGTCAGCGGCGGCGCGCGAGCAAAAGTGAGCAAACGGAAAGAAAGTTATCGTCTTTAGGAGGAGGGGGGAGGGATAGGAGGGGAGGGCCGTGAGAGTTTGGGCGGGCGAAACTTATACGGAAAGTTTGATGGTGGCACTGCCCCGCGCATTCAATGGCAGCAGCACGTCGAGGAAAGAACGAGGACGAGCCCAAGACCGGGGGGGGGGGGGGGGGGNCGGTCAGTCCGCTCGTAGGACATCAGATGAATGGAGGGAAGGGAAAGAAGCCCAGGTACCTTCAAGTCCCGAGGGTGTATTCATCATGTGCAGCTAGACGCAGGAACAATAGGTGCGCCCAAAGAAACAATGCCTGTACACTTTGCGAGGCAACCTGGAGTGCGCCTTGCATGTAGGATTCACTTGTTCTGTTTGATAGGAGGTGGGATAAAGCAAAACAAAACACCACAAAGGAATAGCTTAACCCAGCGCATATCGAAGCCGCAGTACGTAACAGACTAACTGTACTACCAATGCACCGCTTTCATCGAGCAGTTTCCTACTATGGTCCATGAGGAGCATAGCAATCAGGGCCATGAAGGTCCAAGATTGAACGATGACATCGCTCGAGGTGTAAATCCCTTTGGGAGAGGGGGAGCAAGTCGAGCCGCTATGAAAGAGTGAGTGAGAAGGGAGGTCGCAGACAACAGACAAACCGCAGCAGTGCAACGCGGCCAATCCTGTGAGCCAGAGCGGGCAACATGATATCATAGGGCCGGGACTCGAGAGCTTGTCAATGCCGCCAGGGTGGAACGTTGGACGCCGTGTTAGAAGGGACGCCGGCGTGACCGCCAGGCAGACTGGGGCAACGGTAGATGCTTGGGACGCGGTGTGGCCATGTCATTTCTGTCCTCTGCCCGGGGCCAAGAAGTGATGTGCGGTCATCACGGCCTGGGCGCGGAACCGTCTAACGGGCGTCGTTCGTCATGGCTCGCTCAGCCACACATGCAACGGGTCATGAGTAGCGTCAGCCACGCTCGCACTCGCCACAGCCGGTTGGTCGATCCCCGCATTGTCGTCCAAATCCTGCTTCTGTATGTGTGTGAGTGGATGTAGACTGAGGTATCTGCATGATGAAACACTGATGGGCCTGGCCTCTTGGATGAGGTAGAGTATTTCGAATGGTCGTCACATGCTTTCCAGAAATTCTCATTGCATTTTCTGCCCGTCCTGAAAGCTGGAGGTGAACATCGTGTCCTCCTTTTATATGTTGGTTTTATTTTTCGGGTATTGTCAGAGTCCCAGCACATACGATGAGAACTGGCTTGGACTGGCAAAGCATACTTCGTAGCCCCCTCGGTATCCGGCGAGAGGCTGGCGGCTGTTCAAAACCACTTGTTTGGGCATAACGATGCGCAATATCATGAATGACCGATTACAAGGGAGCGTCCCGTATACTGTTTGTACGCCGGGCAGAGCAACAACAATAACAATAGCAAACTCGTAGAGCATCAAACAGCATGGAAGACTTGCGTCCCAAGGGATAATGGCGTCGGCACCAGTGAGGTAATCTGGGAAATCCCTTTGAACCATTGCTGCTCCAAGCCCTCACACCTTGCCCATAACTACTCTTCTCCTCTTATCCATCATCATTGCCAGTTCAACAAGCCCAGGCTCAAAACGTCGGCGCAACCCCCGCGTCTTGGCTCGCTACTAGCTCCTTTAACTTGAACGACCTCAACGTGCTTGTCGAGCGGTTCCGTGGATGATACGTCAAACCAGCCATCTGCGCCGAAACCTTGGCCACTCGAGTCTTCTCGTCCAGCGACAAGGCCGGCGAGGCGGGCGATGACCCCACCGCGCTCCGAGACTTCAAATTAAGACGGCTCACCATGGACTGGATCGCCGTGGTTGGGTTAAGGGGAGGCGTCGGTGGAAAGACACGGGACAATCCCTGTTGCATCGTGGACCCCTGGCCGTGGTATTGAGGATGAGATGGCCTGGACCTCAAGCCGTCAACACCAACTGTGCCCCTCCGGTTGAGTATGACGCGCGAACCCTCCGCCAGCGACGGAGCGAGGGATCGGGGCAGATTTTGCGCAGACATCGCGTTCATGGACGGCAAACGACGCCCCCTCGTGGGCGATCTGCTCGGCTCCCGGCTCGACGGCGGCGTTGGCATCCCATCTGAACGAAACTGCGGCTCATTCGTCGCCATCATCTGCTCGAAACTCATATCAAGAGGTGCTGGCATCTTGCTCAGGCGCCGCATGGCGCGCATATTCGTGTCGATGAAGGACGACATGCGGTCCAGCGCATTGCTGTTCTGATGCGACTCGAACGCCGTCGCGCCATTGAGCGGCGCCTCCGCCCTCGCCCGATGACGCTCATTGAGCTGCGCTGTCTCGTGCGTGAACGAGAACCTCGGTGCATTGCGAATCGTACGCTGTATTTGCGAGAGGACCTTGTCGAACTCAACCGTTTCTTGTACGGACTTATAAGCGGGCGCGCCGCCAATGGTGGCGGGTTGGGAAAGGACAAAGAAGGATCCGTCGCGGATCCGTCGCCTGACGAGGTCCCAGCGCGTGCGGGCCGGGTTGCGCTCGATCTCGGGTTGGTAGATGGAGCACTGGGCGAGTTTCGAGTAGAAGACCTCGAGGCGCTTGGCCATTCGTTCGAGGATTTGCATGAGGAACTGGCAGAGGCCCGTAACGCGCTGTGAATCCGTAGTCGCCTGGAGGTCGGCGATCGTGTCGAAGGCGTTCATGCCGTGACAGGCCTCCTCGCGGATATCTTCGAGGAGTTCAATGTCGATCTGAACTGACCTGTTGGCGTAGTCGATGATCCCCCTTTCCATGAAGCGGGCGGGCTCGCTGTCACAGATGAGCTGGCCGATTCGGGAAACTTCCTTGGACGTGGTGACGGCGTCGGCGGATGTCTTGGCCCGGGCAATGGCGCCGAGGACGTCCGGAAACTTGGCATCCGAACCGACCGGGACCGCTTTCGCCATGGTGAACGACAGCTTCAGCACCAGCTCCTGGAATTTCGGCCCGAAAAGAGCGGAGAACCCGCCCTGGAGGAGGCGCGACTGGTATTGGTAGAAGATGCGCACGCCAAGCATGTTGATGAGGCTGCCCTGGAACCACAACTTGGAAGACCCGAGGATATCGTCCATCTCGAACTGCTGTGCGACAAGCGTCTCGACGGTCGTCCGAAGGTACGCTGACCACATGTCGTAAAGGCTGCTGAGCTCCTCGGAGTCGAGGTATTCAGGCTTGGGTGTCAGATGGCCTACGAAATACTTTGTGAGAAGGCTTGCGACTTCCGGATTTGTGGTGTGCGCCAGGTTGTCGAACGACTTGCTGCAGTCTACGCCGGCGTTCGACTTGATGATCAGGGTGCCTCCCGGGTGCATCGGGCAAAAGTCAGTCACGTCGTAGACGCTGTCGTGGACACTGATCCACATTCTGCTACCCGGTCTATGGCCAGTGTATACGGCCAGCTGGGAGAGCGTGATGGTCGGTCGGTTGCAGGGTAGGGGTTTCGGGGTCATGAAGACATCCAGCATGATCCGGCGTTCTGCGAAGGCGGTGTTGACGATCAGGTCCGTAGACTCCATCGTAGCGGTCCGATGATTGTAGATGGCCTTGCGCAAACCCGACATGACCGAGTCGAACACGTCGACAGAGCCGCAGATGTACAAGCACCCGCCGAGACCTCCCTGGTTTTTGGACATTACTAGGTCGCAAACACTCGCTCCCTGCTCGGCAATGAGAGAATCGATGTATCGCGGTTCCGTTCGACGCTCGACGAGGTCTCTAACGACTGAGTCATACTGTAGGCCACGGCTGTCGCGGGAGAAGGCTAGATGAACTTCCATGAGGCCGGCCTTGACGTACTGGCGCAGCTCATCTTCGTAGCAGAATTTCTCCCGGTTCTGCACGCCAAGGAAAAGAATCGTCTTCCCGATGGAGCGACCGGCACGGGCCTGCCAGAAGCTCCGAAAGGGGGCGATGCCGCTGCCGCCGGCGAAGAAGGCGCAGGGTGCAGCGCCGTCCAGGGGAAGTTGAAAGGCGATGGGCCTGGAAATACCGACTAGGAGCTCGTCTCCATCGGTTATGTAGTCGGCTGGTGAGCCCACCGGAGGGTTAAGATAGCCACTGCTCACACCCGAACGGGAAATGTCAGTCTTGCCAGCAAAGGTGGCGCAAAGTTTGTACTCTGCTCGTGAGATTGTGAGGTCCACAGTGCTTGGCAGCAGCTCGTCTGGAAAATTGGAGATGGAATAGGTGCGCGGGATTTCGACTGGAATGAGATCACTGAGCCACGGGACGCCGTTGGAAAGGTCGAAGGCGTGGTCCCATATGTGAGTCGGAGTGTCCATAACGGCGGCTTGAAGAAGATCTCCTAGAGAGCCACGGACGGGCCATTCATCGGTAGCCAACACCTGGAGGACGGTATTTGATGAAGCCTTAAGCATAGCATGAATGTTGAGCACAAGCTCTCGCGTCAGCGGCGCCAGATGGCCTCGGCGAAGGATGTCCTTGGCCGTGAGCCTGATCGCCTGCTTCTGAGAGCTCGCTATACCGTGACTAGATACGCTCTTCAGGTGGTCCGCGAAACGAGACCACTTACGGTCAAGAAGAACTGGCGTTTCGAGCATCGTGTCAAGTCCAAGGGCTGCGGCGACTTTGGCGCACTCCTCCCAGCTGTTCAGGGGCATGACAGCCAGCCTATCGCCGGGCTGGAAGGTAATCCCGGTGTTGGATAGGTCGAGCGTGACCATAGCGACAGATCGCTCAGAGTCCGAGTCAACAAATGATCGAGTGAGAATCCGCGACTTGTACCGACACTCTTCAAAGGTCCCGCGCATCTCGTGAGGTTCGACAGGGATATTACCTCTATGAGGCTCCAACCGCTCCTTCATGGCATCGGAGAACTGACGATGCACTTCTTCCCAAGGCCTGCCCGAGTCGTCGGAGGCTCCAGAGGCACCATTCGTTTCCGTTCGACCAGTCTTCGACGCCACCTCGAGGATGCCGAATACCTTGTACCTGTGCGTGCCCATGAACCCGCGCTCGCCCGTGTAAGCCTCGATGATACCATCCAAGACGCCCATAAGCCGTGGGTCACGCGACTCCTTGACATATTCCGGAACAGAGTACTGGTACTCAACAGCAGCGATGAAGGCTCGGAGGTTGGTGGGCAGCCATGCCCGCAGGTGAAGACCCTCGTTCCCTAGAAACGAATCGTACTTCTTCCTGCCGAGAAAAGCATCCATGAGAAGATACGGAGGGAACTGAAGACCGGACGCTGCCGGACACCTCTTGGATAAGGGCGCTGAAAACTTGCCCCATCGCACCCACTCAGCGGCAGAGACATAGTTTTCGCCGGAGTTGGGGTTGGTCGATATCGAGTGGAAGGCGTTGGGCATCCTTTCGAGAATCTCTTTCAGCCTAATCATTTCCCTCAGCAGACCTTCATTGTCTCGATTCATGACGTGCTCCTGGCAGGCGGCAATGGCGTCAGGGCCGTGCTGGAAGGATGCTGTACCAGGAGAAGAATTAGTATACGTTATACCAGTTGCGTAAGGGAGGTACGTAGCAAACCTGACGTGTCGGCACAACCCTTGAGGAAGGCAATCTCGGTGCGCTCTCCAAACATGGGCCACCGCAGAGCCGTGTTGTCGAACCGTCCCACGTATGGGTAGACGGAAGTCGGGTCTCGTACTTTGATGTTGTAAGAAGCCTGGTCGAAGAACGTCAAGTGAGGAATCGCCCTTCCCATGCGCCTCGAGATCTGCCAGTAAGGGAGCCCAATGCTCCTCGGGATCCCCACCAGTTCCGGCCCAAGATCGTCGCTCATTTCGACCCGCGGTTTCTTGGAAACGGAATTGACGCTGACACCGTCATAGCCATCGTTCTTGTCTTCGTACCGGTAGATGGAGCAAAGCATCCCCAGGGCCACGATCGCCGCCCAGAGTGCCTGGTCCGGGACGTTCTCTTGTGTGCCTTCGACAAGCGGCAGAGCAGCGACCGACTCCCGAACGCGTCCCCGCGAGACGCAGCCGGGCATCCTCTCGCACAGATCGGACCAGACTCGCCCCGGGCAGTTGGCGAGAGCACCGGCTGCCTCGTTCGAATCCGGCGGACAGAACCCATACTCGGCGCTGAGGTACCCATCCTTCCACCCGCTCTGCGGCCCGACGCATTCCGCGCGGAGAATTACCTGTCGTGCCGGTGCGCCCAGAGCAAAAGCCAAAAGGTCCCTGTCGTTTGCAACAAGAGTGTCTACGTTTTTGACCTGGCTGATCCGGTCTGCCGTTGGGATGTCTGCGTATATAATCTCATTGATTGCCTTTCGGTCTCTGAAAACTTGTAAGATATGGGCGGACGAAGGCACTCGGGAAGCACTTACCTTGTACGAAGCCATTCGTCGACATCCGCACCTCGAGGCACCTGTTCACGTTAGCTGTGATGTGTATATGAAGGGCGCAACGTACATCAAAGGCGGTATATAGGTCGCCTTGTTGAGTGTAACCCGAGAAAGAACAACCGCGGGGCCCAACTCGCTGGTTCGTCGAATACCCGCTCGCTCGACACACTCCACCGCCCACTGAACCTGACATAGGACACGACCGCTCAGCCATGGGTATTAGAACAAACCACCAAGGGCCCGCCTCTGGGATTTGAGAATAAGACTAAGAAACAGAGCCACCTGGGTGACTAGAAGTGAATCGCCGTCAAGGCAGAAGAAAACTGAAAAGACAAACCAGAACGCGATCCCAAACCCAGAAGATTAAGCTTGTCTACTAATACCACCGGATGAATACAAGATGGGGGAGGCATTGATATGTACAACACTCGATGTCACTCAATCATCCAAGCACCGTTGACTGGCAGGGGAATATTGAGCTAGTGCCAACTTGGTGGGACAGCCCCAAACATGATCTGTGATACGGGCAATGACACTAATGAACATGGTCCAGCTGTACGGTGGAATCCCAGTCTACAAAGATTCTACCACGCTGATCGACGGCGTCCAGAAATACCGTTGCAAAACTTACATAAAGAAAGAAAACAAAACCAGTACGAACGGGGGCGGGTATATGTTGAAGTCTCTGTAAACCGAGATTGTTCCACCGGTGTGGTTAAGACCCATGTGAGATGTCAACGAGATGTTCTGGGCCAAGTAGAAGGGTTGCCCCTTGCTGGTGTCAGAGTTGAGGAGCCTCGTGCCACGAGGCCAGGGGGCGATGGCAAATGCCGGTTTGCCCGGGGAAAGATGCACACGACAAGGGGACGTGAGAAGGGAGAAAAGGAAGCAAGACGGAGATAAAAGCACCAATGAAGCTATTCGGCGTTGGTTTTACCCCCTAGCTAGCCTGTTTTGGGAGGTGATGAGACGATGCCAAGTGCCGCACGACGGTCAAGGGGGGCCTGTGCTTACGAGGATTCGAGATGGTCTGAACTATTGTGTTACGAGAAACAGATGACAGGTTCATGGAGTCATTCAAATTGACAACTGTTGTACACAGGTTAATCCCAATTTATTGAAAGCCGGTTGAAAGTAGCTGGCGGTCGCGGCCAGGAAATAGAGGGAGAGCTGATTACAGTATATTGGCGCGAGCACGTGCGGCGCCCAGCATAGCAGTTTCGGATGATTATCGCAGTTTTGAAGCGAAGCAGAACATCACACTTCAGTGGATGGCTCAGAGGATGACCATGCGGTCGTGGATATGTCCGTCAGACGGGGCAAGCCGCCAATCCAGCACATCGGTATGTTCATCCGTACGTATTCGTAGCATCGGGGCTCTTCCAGGGATGGTATCTCGATCCCCCATGTCTCATGGCTTGCACTGTTTCAAAGTGGTGACGTTGGCGTAAAAGCCCAAGACAAGATGATGCCAAAGGCGCAGTTGCGCAAGGATGCCGAGCAATGAGGCGCCCACTTCCCGAACCTTTTTTGCTTTTAGCTCTTTGGCTTCTTCGATCTTACGTTGAAGAGATCGGGCATGATTGGGTCAAAAGATCAGCTAGTTTGTTATGGGCGTATCCATCTGCCTCAGGGGCTCAAACCGAACTTGCGCCAACACCCCAACAGGTTCTTTTCGTAGCTGAGCATCAGAGTTCCAGGCCAAGACTGAGCGCGCAAACCTTTGAGTCTAGACATTTGATGCTCCAGGGCTTGCAGGATCGTCTTACGGATTTCCTTGAAAGACGCCATATCGATCGGATCTGGCCTGGCGTTCTGTGGGGTGATGTCCAAATCTCGTTTTCCGTCTTGTCCCCTACGACGACAGCTCGGTGGTCTCGGACCACCTTCGACGATCATACAGCCGAGAAGCCTCCACAACTTCATCTGCTCCGAGGTGCCCTCTCACCAATCGGCACGTAAGGCTCAGACGCCGGTCGCTGAGATCCCGGTTGCCTGATCATAGCAAGGAAACCGGTAACACACTCATCGTCAAGCTGACAGTGTCTCTCTAAAAGTTTGGTGACTCTAGGCTTTAGTCTGCCCTCAAACCCGGGAATTGTCACCAGTCCGATGTAAGCAGGTCTTCCGGGGAGGATGTTCGGTGGGCTGATATGACAGCAGCCCACGTAACAGTCAGCCCTACCGGTACGGACGTGTAGTGTTGCTGCAAAGCTGGAAAGATGGTGTATAGATCGTTGGAAGTGAGGCTCTGGAGTGTTGAACATGCATCACAGGAGCGAAGGCTGGAGAGTATAGCCGAAAGATGTAGAATTGTAAGGGGTATTATGTCTAAGTTGGATCGTCTGCGTGCCAATCTGGCTTTCGCTCACGGCCTACAATGTTCTAAGCATATTAACCAACGCCTCCTCAATGGTCGCAAAACTGATGTTGAACTCTGCCTGAACGGACTTGAGGTTCCGAATCTCCTCCGGGAACACGGCATCTTTCCACCATTCGAGCCACTCGGCAATCTCTTCAAAGTTGGCCTCCTCCAGGTTGAGCCATTCAACCAGCTTGTCATGCCACAGCGGGAAGACGCCGGCAACGACAACCTCTCCCAGAACCTTGGGCGTCAAGATGTCGGACCACTTGAGAACGCCCGTGAGCATGGGGAGGTAGGGTTCCTGGTCGCTCGGGTCGATTCTGAAGTTCCTACGCAGGTACCGTCCCATAGCCGGCAGAACATGGCTCATGATGAGCGGGCGCCATTGTTCGCCAAGCACATCGCGCCACTGTTCCAGGCCTGGAATGACCCCGCGGTCAAAGTCCCAGACGTCAATCAACTGCCTGAACTTCCTCCGCACCTCGGCGACCAGTCCTGTGCCTTTGGGCTCAAGATGATACGGAGGCAGGTATTGAAGCCAGGGGAAAAGCCAAAGATGAGGGAGCCTGTGGCTTTGCCGCTTCTTCTTCGGGTTCCATTCCGCCACTGCTGTTTCTAGCTTGCGAACGACACCGTCAAGGAATTGGGCGCGGACGAAGGGGGGCAAGAGGTCGGACCAGGCTTCGAGGACAGCTAGGAGGGGGGTGGGATTGAACACATCCCAATCCCTCACGGCGGACATGGCTCTCGTGTACCACAACTTGTACATCATGGTTTCGTAGGGCGTCGTCGCCTTTTGGTGTTGGCGGTAAAGATCGTTGTTGTTTAGACCAGTCGAGTCCCACGTGTCCATCGTCTTGTTGCCTTCGCCGGGCTTGGTGAAAAGGCCAGCAAGACTCTTGAGCTCTGTTGCGAAACGTGCAGGCTGCTCCAGCAGGTCCCAGTCGGCGTCTCGGAGGAAGGGATGGATGGCCGCCACAGCGAGATCAGCAATCTCCTCGTTTGCCGAACCAATGTTTTCGACTGCCTTTTCCAGGCAACGGATTATATCCTCCCATTCCGTCGCAGACGGGAGCTCATTAGTAACTATGTTTGAGAAAAGTTGAAGTCGGCCCAGGTCCGAAGCCACGTCGGCCATCTCTTGCTCGCGCTCACGAAGCTCCAGGTCGACCCAAGTTTTGCGCTCCTCCAGATTCCTCCACTCTTCCGAGAAGGCTGCGAGGTCTGCATGCGCCCTCTTTACCAACTTCCGGGCTGCCGCCACCTCGGGGGATTCAGCCACCGCAGCAGAGGTCGGAGTCAACAGTCCCGATGCGGTAGTGAGGAGCTTGTTGCCCGGACCTGTCATATCGAGAATGGGCGCAAAAGCCTCTGGGATGTGGAGACCAGGAGCCGATTTCTTGATCTCCTCCGCCGTCATATACTTTGGCTTTTGTCGTTTGGGGGTGCTGACGCCGCTTCCGCCGGCGCTGGCGGCCTTCTTCTTCCTGTCTCGCCTCCTCTTCTTTTCCTCCTCGTCTGAATCAACAACCTCCTCGCCCCGAAGTTTGGCTTGTCGTTTTTCCTCTTTCCTCTCATGTTCCGATTTTTCCCTCACCGCACCAAGACCAACTCCCTGCGGGCGAAGGTTCGCCTCAATGATGACGCTCCGACCCTGTCCCTCTTTACCGAGACCCTCTCCTTCCTTGTAGCCCATCTTGGCCATCATACGAGCACCGAATGACTTGGGGTTGGGCTTGCCCTTTGCCCCTTTTGAGCCAAACGCGCTTGGACGTGCCATCTTCGGCATCGAGGGAGTATCTGGGAGGTCCGGGTTGAGAACCGGCACATTCGCGGACGATGGAACGAACCCGCGTCCAAGAGGGTTTTTGCCGTCGAATTTCGTTTTTGCAAAAGACCTCACGGGAGCTCCGGTCGCGTCTGCGTCGTCGTCTAAGTCGTCGTTCTGGGCAGACCTAAAACCCAATCCGCGTTGGGATGCGCCAAAACCAAGTCCGACACCACCGGCTTCGTCCTCGTCATCATCGTCATCGTCATCATCATCGTCGTCGTTCGAGTCGTCCGAGTACTCTTTGGCGTTGGCATCCCTCATCTCCTCATCTTCGTCGAGAGTGGTGGCGCCCGTGGAAACGAAGCTCATGCCCTTGTCGCGTAGCGTCTTCTTCTTCCATCGTCGCCCTGGGCCATCATCTTCGCTGTCTGATGCGAAGATGCCCAGAGCAGCGTGTTCTTTGGTGTTGCCAACGCGCCGGCGCTTGCGCGGGTTCAGGTCGCTGAAGTCGTCGGCTTGTGATGGGTCTGCGACAGGAGCAAGGTAGTCATCGTCGTCGTCTTCTTCCGACTCGGAGGAATAATGCGCCGCGGCTTTCTTCGTTAGACGGGAAGGGTCGAAGGTCGGAAAGCTGGCCATGCTGTTAGCTATGCATGGAGCGGGCGCAATAACAAGCAGTGTCTACGTGCAGGTTGTCGCGAATCAAGGCCTTTGGGACTTTTTTTGGAGAACAGAGCACGCATTACCGCACCAAGGCCACCAAGGAGCTTTGAAAGTGGGTCTCTCTCTTATCTCACTCCAAGCCTATCTCCACGTGACGCGCATGCGAATCAGCGCGTTCCAGACGACTTGGGGCCCAGTCGAGGTCTTCCTCACACTTAAAAGGGACGCGAAGGGAATAACACGCCTTCTTCAGACAGACAATTGATCCCTAAGCTCTATAGCATAAAGTAGACACGGCCTCCTTCATTCCTTCTCTTCTTTCTTACGGATCCTCTTTCCAGGTTGGATTACTAAAAGAGGGCGGAATAGTACTTTCATAATTTCTGGCTTCTGAGAGTGGAAGCCGCATTATTCAGAACCAAGTCGAACAACTTGGGTTCTGGACGTCCCAACTCTCATTTACCAGCCTCGAATGCCAGCCTCAATGCTCTCCTTCAGAGGAACCCAGCCCTTTTGACCGAAATATTTCCTCAGAAGCTCTTCAGCCTTGGGGGCCGGCACAACATCGGTCAGGTCTTGTCCCTCTCCGTCCGGCTTGTTCGGGATCAGCTTGTTATCGGGCCGGAGCTCCTTCAAAACGTCGATGATCTCTGATTTGTTCATTCTACCTGCAAACCCGAAGATCCTTTGGGACTTGACGGGCTCCGCGAGCAAGGCGATGGCATGGAGACGAGCCACGTCTCCGACATCGACGTAGTACTCTAATGGAGACGATGCGTCAGTCACCAGCTCTTCGGTTTTCAGAGCTGGACACGATTACTTACGCGGGCCGATCCGGTTAAACGTCTCTTCATTGCCCTTTAGAGCATCGCGGATCCAGCTCATGGTGGAACCCTTGATTTCGGGGTGAAGAATTTCGCCAGTCTAAGGTATACTCTGTCAGAATGCGCAGGTTACGCATACGGC
>MPGH01000091.1:0-122227 GCA_001937105.1 Colletotrichum chlorophyti
ATATACTAAGGACTATATTATTATTAATACTAATAAACTAAAATATAAAGTTAAGAGGATTATTAACTATTAATAAGATAATAATAAGATAAAATATCTTATTAAATAAAAAGAATATAGATATAAAGATAATATATAAGAACCTACTAAGAACCTTTAGAATTACTTAGAGCTGCTTTAGTAATACTAGGACTTAGAGGCCTAATTTCTAAAAAATCTCTTATACCTAGTGAGCTTTAGTTAACTATACTATTAGCGCCTTAGTTAATAAAATCCTTCTTAATACCGGCCTCTTATATAGTAATATAGCGGTCCTCTGCCTTAAGTTCGTCTAAGGACTAAAGACCTTAATAAATTAACTTAGAACTATAGTCTTTAAGGAAGCGCTTTTACCTCTTTAGATAAGATAAACAACCTAAAGCGGTTACTAACTAAGTCTAAAGAATTTCTAAGGCCTCCTCTATATCTTATTCCTCCTTCTCTACCTTATACTACTTAGAAAGATAGTAATTTACTATATAATTATTAAAAACATTTATATATAACTAAAAAAGAAGACTTATAAGTAGTTATAATATTATTTTTATTATAATATAACTAATTAAGCTAAACGTATTTACTATAATAGGTTAAATCCTTAGTTATTTTATAGACCTTATTAGATTTAAAATAATTTATATAAGGTATAACGTTTATACTATATACCTTAATACCTATAGTAAGAGCATAACGTTTATAAGTTTTTTAATTCTTAAGATTAGCTTTTTATTTACTTATATAACTAAATATAGTATTAATATTATTAAAGGAAGTATAATTAATAGCCTCTTAACCTAAGGGTAGACGACCTACTTATACTACCTAAAGGGACTTAGGCCTTAAAAGGGAGACCTAATATTATAACTTAAGATTAGCTTAGTAATGTTAGTATAAGAGAATAAAGGAAAGTACTAAGATACTAATAAGTTAGATATAAAGGGAACGTTATTAGGGATACCTATAGAAGAACTATAGAAGTAGATTATATAATAGATCATTTTAGATCATTATAATCTAGTAGTAATCCTATACTAAGGATTACTAAACCATAAGAGCGACCTAACACTAAGGATTATAGTTATAGATAATAATCTATTAAGTATATAGGTATAAAGGGTAATTATACTCTAATAACTTCTATAGCTCTTTAGTAATTAACTTTATAATTTATCTTAAGATATCTTTTAGCTAACTCTCTATAANGTATAACGCACTAGTAAGATTCAGTTAGCGTTAAACCTTAGCTTCTATTAGCAGACCCCTTACTATTAGAAGGCTAGCTATAATATAAAACTTTTTATTATAGCGGTATAAATATAAATAAAAGAAATATATAATAAGAAATATTACTATATTACCTTCTCCTTAAGAGACTTTATATACCTCTAACTTAGAAAAGGATATTAGCTCNTATTAACTAAAACCATACTAATATATATAGAACCAATTAAGGTACTAAAAAGAGTTAGGAACTTAGTATATTGCCTAAATATCCTACTAATAATAAATATCTACCTAATCGTTTTAGTTACTTACCTAAGACTAGCTAAGGACTTATTAGTAGATCTATTCTACTATATATTAATTAAAGTTAGCCCTATTAAAAGTAATAACTCCTAGGTAGGTAAATAGTAAGAACTATATAAACACTATAAAATCAAAAGAATTCTAAAAAAAAGATAGATAAGAAGAGGAAGGGGAAGGTTAAAGCTATAGTACTTAATTAAATAAAAAGGATTTCTTAATATAAATAACGTATAAATAAAACTAAACGTAATAGACGCTAAGTAACTAATTAAGGACTTTAAGAAAGAATACTATACGCTTAAATAACAATAATAATAAAGCTAAGAATAACGCAATATTTAAGCTAAATAAGACTACCTATTAGAACCTAATAAAAGACTATAGCTACTATAAATAACCTAATAAGCCTAAAGGATCCTAAGTATTATTTAACTCTATTACTAACTAAAGAAATTATTAAGAAATTGTAGTAAAAGGTAGGACATTAAGCCTAATAATAAAGAAAGAAATTATAGAAAAGAAAGAAATTATAGAGAAAGACTGTAACGTTTAACGTACTTAAGCTAAACTAACTAAAAAGTATAAATAATAGTAATATATAACTATACCTAATAAAATTAAGGTAAAGCTTTATATNTTTATATTAATATAATAACCTTATAATAAGGACTGTTATCCTTATAACTAAGTAAAACTTTTTACTACCTTACCTTTCTCTTATATTTTACCTTTATTTACCTCTTCTCTTNCTCTTCCTATATAATTCCTTCTTCTCTATTAACTTTTTTTTATTACTATTTCTCTATATAATCCCCTTTTATTACATTATAATTATTAAAAATCCCTTATACCCTATAGGAACTATATAGTATATTACTATTAATAAACTACTAAGAACTCTACTTACTTTCCCTAAATACTTATTATACTAACCTAATACTTCTTTATCCCTAACGTTACTTATAAATACCTATTAAAAGACTATTAGTATTATTAGAACTTCTATATTTACTTTTTTAAAAACTAAAATAGATTTACCCTTAAATTTAATAAATACTTTAGAGTAGTTACTATCTATAGAGAGAATAACGTTTCCTTAATTAAGTAAAGTCTATAGCTAACTAGTTTATTACTCTTCTTAAGGCTAACCTAACGCTTATTAAAGGCTTTTACTATAAAACGTACTCTTATAGATATCCTATAAAAAGTAATAACCTTTACTATACTATCTTTTAAAATTCCCTATATTTTAAGTTTATAGAAGATAAAGCTTAGGCTAAAGTAGTTTTTATTATAAACCCCTAACCTAACTTTACTTATAAATATAAGACCGCTCTATTTATACTTAACTAACTATACTACCTATACCGCTAGACTCCTATAGCCGTTCTATTAAGCATTAAGGAATTAAATAGTAATTTTAAGGAAGAAGATAACGCTACTATTAATACTAATAATAATAATAAAGTCCTTATCTTCTCTACTCCTAAAATATCTACTAAAATACTAGCCTAAAGTAGTTAGTATTATAATAATTATAGATAGTTTACTTTAATATCTAGACTATAAATAAGCGGTACTAATAACTTAAGCGCTTTTAGCTCTTATTAATAGAACGCTAATAACGCCTCTTTTTATTAAAGAAATCTTATAGTTTAGTCTACTTAGCTAACCGGCTTATATATTTAGATTAATCTTACTTAAGGACCGTTTAATACTATTAATACTATAGCTAAAATATATAAGACTATAAACGACTATACTAATAATATAATTAATAGTAAATTTATTTTAGAGATAATAATAACGTTTAAGTCCTAAGTACTTATAGTAGTTTAAGAGCTTATAAAAGCTTTTACTAAGCTTACTACTAATAATTAACCTATTATACTTAATAACTATATTTACTAATTTATAAATTAGAACGTAAAAGGAAACTTACCTATAACTTCTATACCTATTCTTATAACCGTCCTTACTAATAAGTAAACTTATAAGGAATAGGAAGTAACGTTCTTAAATATAAAGCGCTATCTCTTCTTTAGGAAATCCCTATAATTAAAGGGAGTTATTAACTAAGATTATATAGTTTACTAATAAACTCTTATTTAAAATTTAACTAACCGCCTTAATAATATAACCTACCTTTATATCTATACTAATAATAAGATTATAAGTATATATNAAAGGAGGATACTTCTTTATAGATAATAAAGTTATCTATAAGGGAGTTACTTACTTCTATAAACTTACTATAAAAGAAGACTTAACTATTATTAAGCTTAGTCTTATAGTAATCCTTACTCTTTTAAAGCTTTTAAGTATTACTATTAGTACTATAATTATAAGTATTAACTTAGAATAAGCTATTACGTATAAGCTATAGAAATAGGAAGCTATAGAGGAGGTAGCTAATAAGTATAACCTTTAGGAAACGGCCTTATATATAATAAGTATTATTACTTTCTATAAAGCTTATAATCTTCTTATAACTTTAGCTNATACTAATTAATAAGATTAATATATTCTTAGAGGTATAGCNTTAATAAGTATAACCTAGAAGTTCTCTTAAGATATAATAAAAAAACCTAAATAGCTTTCTAAGCCTACTATAAAGTAACTACTACCCTAGCCATTCTAATAATTATTTACTAAAACGTATTATATCTAAGTATAAGTTAATTACTAAATAAAGGAAATAATTATACTAATATAAAAAGGGGAAAGAAATAAAAAAAAGTATAGTTAGTATATAAGGTATAAATAGTTAGAGGAAATATTAGTATATATATTAATATATTAAATTTAATATCTATAAATAGACTATACTATAGAAGATAGCTATACCTATTAGTTTAATTCTTACTTATAATTTCTATTATACTGCTTTACTTTATTATTTATTATAGTCTAGAATATATTAATATAATATTAAGAATTCTAAAATAGAATATTATTTTTTTAATATAGCAATTATTATACTATAATAGACCTACCTTTTATAGTAACCAACTAGATATATATTTCTATAACTAACTGTACTATACTAAGGATTTTATATAGTTTACACTAGGATTTCTTTTATATAACGCTAGGGAATTCCTAAAGAAATCCCTTAGAAATCCTAAATACCTTCTAAGGAATTTCCCTAAGACTTCCCTTAAACTTCCTAAAGCCTTTTACTAAAATAGACTAGGATTTCCCTATAATTTCCCTTAGAAATTACTAAGGAAAAGCTAGAGAAATCACTAAGAAATCTTAGGTATATATAGCATAATTCCTAGTAATAATATATTTTAAAGGAGGATCTTAATTTATATTATATTTACCTACACCCTAGGTATTACAGTAAGTATCCCCTCTAACCTATAGTATTTACTTAATAATTCCCTTTAGTTATTAATAGGTTAATAAGTAGCTTATAAGAGCCTAAATATAAATCTATTTAGTTAGTTAGTTCTCTTATATAAAAGGTAACCTCTATAGATTAAAAAAGGTAATCCCTTTAGCTTAACTACTTTAAATTCTATACTAAAGTATTAATTATAAGATACTTTAAACTAATATAGCCTTCTTAACTAATTAGCTACTAACTATAGCCTTTAGGGCCTAAATAATTTAATCTTTAGTATACTTATCTATTTAGCTTTAAGGGACTAATTCTTAAAAAATAGTAGTATTTAGTATAGAATTAATAAATTAAGGATAAGTTAAAAAAGAGGGAGGGAATAATANTTAGTGAGTTGTGCTGAAATGTGGGGTATGACGAAAAGTATAGGACCAACGTTAACTTGGTAAAGATATCGAATTCCTTGTCGTAGCCAACGCGGATGAACTGATCGTGCGACTCCAGCGAAATCCGAAATATAGCGACTTCAATACCAGCAATGTATTTCTCGAATCAATAAGGCAGATTTTAGAGGCCTCTTTCTCAAGTTCATCTAGAGATCTGTACTTTGAAATGCACTTGTCGCGGTTGCGAGGAACAATGCCAACTTGGTCGTCCCAGCCATCGCCACTGCCGCTAGCGAAAGTCAGCACACGCGCATGGGAATGTCCAAGAGCAGGAGATACTCACTTATTGAGGAGGAACTTTTGAATGTCGACGGCCCAGTCGGTAGTTCCAGCAAAATTCCAAACGTCGCAAGTGGCCTCACGCTGGGCTTTGGTCGTATCACCCATATACGCAACCCATTCCATACTGTTGTAGACCAGAATGTTGAAATGCGTGCTATCAATGAACGACTGAACATTGCCTTTTGCGACGATCTCATCAATCTCGATGTTGGAGACGTATCCGCCCGTGCCTGTACAACGCTCTTTTGCGACATGGGACACGTTTGAAGACCCAGTAAATGTAGATTGTGGACTAATGCATTTAGGCATTGACATTGTGGAAGATCGACCATAACTCGAAACACCAACGACCTTGTTAACAAGGTACACCAGTCTTGTTAATCATAGATAGCGCTTTGAGAGTCTCGGTGATATTCACATGGAACCGTAAGCAGTTACCATCAGAGCAACCCGGCAATGTCCACTTGTTCCCGTAGTCCCACTGGCCATGAAGATAGTAAGTCATGTAGATAGCATATTCTAGAGAGGCGCCCATTGGCTCGATGGGGAAAGCCCTCGGGTACCACTACAAAGCTGGAGCAGCAAACGAAACGGGCTTCCCTGAAGAAATCATTCCCTTAAGCTGTAAGAGAAGACTGGAGTAGTCTAGTCCTTCCTAAGGAATCTTAGGGATATCAGCCTCGTGTGTGAATGAGGCATATATCAGTTGCTGCGCGCGCAAGATCGACCAAGTAAGCCAGCGAGTCGAAAATGGACAACGGAGCTCACACCTGGATATTCCCAATCCGAATTCATGTCATCAAGGCCATAGTCAGCGACAAACTTGAGGAGCTAAGCGCTGGAGATATTTCTGTTCTGGTACTTGACTGGGTTTCTAAGAATTTCGTAGGTGTTAAAATGCGTACTAAAAGTCAAGCCGCCGGATGAAATGATTCTTTTGATACCTGGCATGCTATCGAAGCGCTCACACTGAGTCTTCACCTTGCTAAATTGAATTTAAAACTGGGTGTGATCTCATCAAAGGCAAAGTGAATGTGTGTACATCCTCGTGTCGACCTGAGTTACGTCCATGTTCAGACATGGCCTTGCGAAATTCCACGCCTCGGATTATATGACCTTGATCTTCTTCACAGGAGGAGATCCTGTAACAACATGCATGCTACAGCTGAAGATACCTGGATCAAAGCGGGGCTGGTTGTAAAGGGGGTGCAGCAGGTGAGAATTAACACACACCCTGAGGTTCTAGGGGCGGAGGTGTCGGGTGCTCCTGTCTCTGATTTGATACTGTGCAGAACTCGACGGTGGTTCCGCATGGGCCCCGAATATTGCAACAGGTCTAGATGGGACATGGGTTGAGATCTGCTAGTATGGTGTTCCTGTAGGCCTTTGGCTTCCGGGGACCTGGCATGACATTACTTTACGGCTCTTGATATGCGTCTGCGTCTGGCAGGTCCAATCTGAGTTAGGAGGCGGAGTAGTATCAGGCAGCGTACTGGAGCTACAGCAGACTATCTCGCCAAAGACAAGGATTTCACAAAAGTTAGAGCGGGTGGTGTACCTCTTCAAGCCCGTCTCGGGAATGGCGCACCGTTGAGCCCCAGCCCAGCAGCTATCGCCAGCGTTGACTTTAGCCGTCTGATATTCACCATGTGCAGCAATAAGGGATCTTTTCAAATGTTTGTAAGCTTCTGTAGCCTGGCCGGCAGCGCTTGCTGGTTCGTCTATATCAAACTTAGTGTTGATTTTCAGAACTTTTAGCGTAATTAAGTAACGTCCGTTACCTATATCTTACCTACCCCTATATTTCGCCTACCTTAAAAATACCTTATCCCTATAGCGTCCCTTAATACTAACCTCCTCTTAATTTATCTATTTTACTTTAAATACTATAATTTTTTTAGTAAAGTAACTTTAATACTTAATAATTTAGTATTTAGAAGATAACGTTTATTAAGCCTTTAAGGCTATTAATAATAGGTAGAGCCTTTAAAAGGTAGTACTTATATAGGGGATACTATAGTTTATACTTTAAAGCTAAGTAAAAAGTATTTAGGTAAAGGATATTACCTTTTTTAACCTTTAGAAGCTAGCTCCTATATAAAAGAACTAACTAACTAAATAGATTTAGGTTTAAGCTCTTATAGGCCGTCCCTTAACCTATTAACTATTAAGGGATATTACTAAGTATATCTTTTAATTTAAAGGAAGTACCTAAACTCTTAAAAAGAACTAAGTTTAAGCTTTTTTAAAACAATCTATTAATTAAAGTTTAGAGAGCTAAAGCTATTAATTCTTAATATATTAATAAAGCCTTAATTAATATAATTAAGACTTAGTTTAGACTTATAGCCTTATTAAAAATTAAAGCTATTAATTTAGCTTTTTAATATAATATAAATAAGACTAAGATCCTTAAGGGTAAGAGATTTAATAGCTTAATACTTAGAACCTCTAAGAGGTCCTTAATTTAAAAGAAATAGCTTAAATTATAAGCCTAAATAATAATTATTAAGTATATCTTAGCTATAGGTACTAAGCTACTTACTCTTATAATCTTTAAGGGTAAGTTATTTTAATAGTAATAGTTCCTTTAGAATTTAGCTCCTTTTACTTTTTAAGAGTTTATATATATTAAAAATAAGTAGACTATTAACCTTATTACTATAAAATAGCTATAAAAGGTTTTTATTTTATATACTTATTAAGTAAGCTAATAAGGCGTTTAAAAGATAAAACTATTAATTCTTAATAGTTATAGTAGCTATAAAATAGCTAAGTTTATATATTTATACCTTTAGAACTATATATACTTACTCTACTTACCTCTATATACCTTTTATATCTTTTAGTTTTTAAATTAGTTAATCTTTAGCTCTTTAAAAACGGCTTATAAAAAGGAGTTAAGCTTCTTTATAAATTAAAATAATTTTATTATAGTTAGTAAAAAGAACTTCTTTACTTACTATTAATAAGCTTATTACTCCTCTAAAAGCTATTAACGTTAGTTAAGCTAAGCTATTTAACCTTTAGAGGCTTTACTAATATTAGGGCTAGTAATAGGTAGGTAGGACTTATATTTAAAGTTATATAGTTAACTCTTAAGAAGGCTAGTAATCTAAAGAACTAACTTAGTTAATATAGTAAGCTATAAGATAGTAATAATATATAGTACTTACTTTTTAAAAAGGTCTAAAAGCTATAGAATAAAGGGATAATAAGAGGGCTTTTAGTTAGTAAATAATTAAGGCGCTAAAAGCCTAAGTTAAAAATAAAAGGTCTAAAAAAGGATAAAGGTTAAAACTAACCTTAATTTAAAGTTTATTAATATTAAAGCTATATAGAAGGCTTAAAAAGAAGCTAGTAACGTTAAAACTACTATAAATAAATCTAATAGGTCTAAAAGCCTTAATAAAGAAGAAGACTATATAATAGTATTAGTAAGTAGTAATTAATTAATTAATTAAAATTACTAGCTATAATCTATTCTATTATTTTTAAGGTGGGCGAAATATAGGGGTGGGCGAGGTGTAGGTGACGGACGTTATTGTCTTGTCCCGCGTCGAGATACAGGATGCATTCCCCATCGTCCTAGAGTTTGAAAGCGCCCTGAGCAAAGGGTAGAACTTCAGAAGAGCTAGCGATAGTGCCGAATGCATGGTCGGCTCCACGGCCACCAGCATCGCAAAGGTGAGCTACGACCGTCCTCTTAACGATTTGGGCCTTCAAGAACTTCAAAATTTGTCGAGAATATCGACAATGATGCCTTATTGGTGTAATTCTGCCCTCGCTTAAATACCGATGCCAGAGTCCTTCGCATAACCAAATGAGATGGTGCTGCAGTACTGTTGATTGGGGTAGCCGCCACAAAATTGGTGACTTGATGGTCCGTGGCGAGAAGGTTATTGATGATACGTCTATCTGCCAACATGGAACCTTCAACAGAAATGAGCTAGTTAGGTTCCTTAACCTGAACAAGATCATGGATTAAACAAATGGCGGCAGTACCATTGCATGGGGGGCTTTCCCCATAACGTGACCTAAGTTTGCTGTACAAGCATTGATGGCAGTCTTGCCGGTGTCGTTATCAATGTTCCTTTGAAAAGCAAAGTCGAGGAGCATTGGCTCGTTACACAACCCTAACCGAGCCGCATCTCGATAGACGAACCTGTTCTCTTTCAAGTCAGAATCTTGGCAAAAGGAAGGACACGCCTGAAGCAGATGGTTGGACATCCGTGTGTTTGCTTCCTTGCAGTCTTCCAGAGCCTTTTCCCTCGGTTGTGGGTCGTTGAGATTTGGAAGGCCATCGCAATCGACACGTATGATTTCGACGTCACACAGAGGTAGGTTATGTAGCTGCACCAAAGGCCAGCGCAATGATGCTGGCGACAGGTGTAATATCAGATAGAAGTTTTACAGAATAGGCGGCTTGAATACTCCGACTGAAGGACGGGATGGGAAACAAGTACGGATTAGAGTTTACGAGTATAAAGAAATTTGCCTTGAACAAGGCTGGTAGGGAGTACAGTTACTGGAAATCGTGGAGGAAGGCAGACTTCCTGACAACCAACTCTTAGAGACTCTTGAAGTTCCTCACACTGAATCTTATGATCGTAAAGAACTTCCAGAACCGCAATGCGTTCCTTAAATCGAGGCTGTCCTCACTGGCTGTGGTGTCTCTATTAGGCAAGGATGTCGGAAACATGTGTGAGAGGTCCCTAGCGCAATACCCGTTTCTCGCTGCAGCCTTTTACCCTTGCAAGCAGGTGGCCAATTTTCTCATCCTCGCCTTTCCCATATCCCCGAGATATCCTCGTGTTGAGCTGGCCAGATTCCGGTTGAAGTCAACAGTTCTTTGGCGCTTTTTCAATCTTGTTCAGTAGTAATTGAGTCTGCTTTATGGAGCTGAAATTTTCCCCTATGAAGTCTATGCTATTTGTACCTTGGACAAAAACAAGCAAAGAGCGAAGCGGCGAAAACCTGTCCCATTCTCAGCTAACGCTGTAGTTATCATCCTTCTTAAAAATGTGGAACTCACGAAGGAAGTAGTTTAATGTGAATTTTAATCCTTGTCTTGTAAGAGGTTTAGGTGTTCGATAATAAATAAGTAAAATCGGCCTTACTGGGGTTGGCTAAACAAATACTCAGCCGAGTTAATTCATTGCTAATCGGTTAGGTCACACTATTCCCCGAGTTTTTTGATGGAGAAGTGTTGTTAGCGTTGCAGTTTGCGAAGGTGGCAACGGCGATGTCCTTGAGTTCCTGAGATGTCGGAAAGTAGCTGCCTTTCTCAAGATTTCTACCTTATCTCAAACGTCAAAGTCTATAGTAGATCTATCAGAGAAGGCATCAGGAAGAGTCTTCGAGGTCACATCTCGTAGCTGACGAAGAAAATAGTTCTTTTGCAATCTAAGCCATCGACGCCCGCTCGATGGAACGGCTCGAAAATCGTTGCTTGTCTGTTAAGTCACTACCCGTTCCCAAATCCGACTTTGGCTTTTGTCGGCTCGAAGTCTTGTACGGCCTCTCTCTTTCTTCCTTCCTTTCTTTTCCTTTCTTTTAAATATTTCCTGCTCATTGGTAATTCTTGTGTATTATAGCTATAATAATATCTATGATACTGAAAGAAAGATTATTCAAACTCAAACTACTTGACCAGTAAACAGAGCGTTTTCGGGACTTCGACTGCCTTCGGAGCTTGTCACAACAACCCATGCCTATCACCTTGACATCCAGGTGGAGAGTCACAATTCCCATTCCTGTGGTTCTACGGTATACTAAGAAGAAAGCCAAGGGTTAGGAACCCCAGGATCAGTGATGTCAATGCCAATAACAGGACTCAGCCAGCTGTCATAAGCACTTGGATCGTTCAGGTCCCTTCCCCATTTCAAGGCTCGAACCAAAACACGATAGTCAGCATTTGGGAGCTGATAAATGGTTCCATTCGCAAGTTCAACCACGCCCCACGTCCACTCAGTACTGTAGAGACTATACCCGCGGAAGTTGATGGATGTGGCCCCATGAGGACGGTCACCACCGTACAGAGAACCGATAAGCCCATAGCTCTTAACACCCGCAAAATCATCGAGCAAGTCGAGTTCTAGCTTTGGGCGAGTGAATGTTGTGTTGGAGACGATTGTTGTGTTCGGAGAGGCCCCAGGGATGTTCGGAGAGGCCCCAGGGATGTAGCCAAAAGACGATGGAGTAAAGTTGTGGGTGGGATTCGAAGCAAGATCAAATGGCACGACATCGAGACGGACATATGTGGAAGGCTGATCAATAAAGACAGTGATGATAGGATCATTGTCCGGCAGTTGCGTTTCATTCACTGAACCCCGTTTCGCAGGGAATGTGTAGACAACCTTGTCGTTGTTGCGGACACTTGAGTCAGAAGAGCTGATGGCAGGCAGCGCCGGTACGCCTGCTGGGGGTTTTGGCTCGATACCGAGGTTTCCCACATCGCCGGTATAGAGGTTAGTAAGGTCTCCACGTGAGTATGGAATGCCGAGGTAAGGGATGGCAAACTCGTCATCTACCTCAGTGACCGTGATAAACCCACTGTACGTTGGCAACAGAGCAGGGTCCACAACAGGGGGAGTAACAGTAAACTCCACTGTCGCTTGACTGCCGGCCGGAATGGTGATCGACTCTGAGTGAAAAGAAACTTGGGCGTAGGCGGCTCTGAAATTCGGCGACCAGTAGAACATCTCATCGACATCGTTGCTCCTAGCTTTGGGCAGTCCATCAACCTCTGCAGCGCCCTTATGACCAAACATGTAGGTCTTCGAGTCTAAAGAATGGTTTTCGATCGTGAAATTACGCGTGATGGTGCTAGAGGTGTCTTGAAGGTTGAACTCAGTAGCCGAGAACACAGTTTCTGTGTTAATCGCCCTCAAAATGTTGACCAGTCCCGAGCCTTGTTGTGCCGTAGTTGTGAGAATGCCATTGCCGCCGAACTGCTTCAAAGGGATGGCTGATGATTGCAAACGTCTTGTAATCTGTTGTGGGGTAAGTCCCGGGAACTTTTGTTTCAAAAGAGCATAACATCCAGCAATGCTGTCACAAATTAGTGAAAATTCAATTCCTCGATCCAGGACTTATTTGGGGCTTGATACTTACTGGGGAGTTGCCATTGAGGTTCCAGAGATGATTGCATAACCCCATCCATTGGAGGTTACCCAGGTACTGAGAATGGTACCCCCTGGTGCCGACACCTGAGGCTTGAGAGACATCTCCAATGTCGGTCCGAATGTCGAAAAATAAGACGTGGTACCGCCTGTGGGCTGTTCCGCTTGGTGCACAGTCTGATCTTGGAAGCTCAAAGTGAAGTTCGTTCCCTGTTCAGCAAGTCCGGCCAGAATCTTGTCTGCGTTGCTCTTCTTCACCTGGACGGTGTCAATGTTCCCGTAAGCGCCTGGAGAATCGATGTTGAAGTCGCTATCATCAGGAATCCATGACCAAACATTCTTGAAACCGGACGAGTTGCTCCGGGTGTCGATAGCTTCGTAGTAACAATTGCTGGTTGCGGTGACCAGGGCAATCACATTATCTTTGTCCGGAAAATTTGCGACAGCGTCGTCCCACGCCTGGTTGGAGCAATCGCCTTTTTCATCGTCTGCAACGAAGACGTTGAATGATGTGGTCTCCTCCAGAGGCACCACTCGAGCGTATTCGATTGTTGAGCCGTCGGATCCCGCGGCGTTGTAAATGGTGGCGAAAATAAGATCGCTTACAGAGCCAACCGAGATGGCACTTGCGTCCAATGCTGGTGCAGAGGCAACATAGAGACCAGAGTCGCCTTCGTTACCCGCCGCGATGACGATGCCAATCCCTTGTGACTGGATCTTAGCAAGAACCGGTGTGTACGGCGAGCCCTCTTCCCAAACAGCTGTTTCCCCTATGGACATGCTGATGAGATCAACACCGTCACTGGCTGCTTTGACAAAGCCTTGCAGAAGGATATCGTCGGTGACGCCTCCAACACAACCAAGCACGCGGTAGGCATACAAGCTCGCATCAGGAGCAACTCCCACGACGCCAAACCCCACATCTTCAGGGTCTCTTGCTGCCAGGATACCTGAAATAGTTAAGTTAGCCTTCATGTTGCGAGATTGGACGATTTTCGTAGGCCTCACTCACCGGCAACGTGTGTCCCATGTCCGCCATCCAGACATGTCGTTAGTGGATCATCGTCTGGGACTGGATCATTCCAGCCTTCGAATGCATCGCCAACCAAATCGTATCCTCCTGCGACCTTGAAGCCCTCACCGTAGCCGCCTCCGAGAGCCGGATGACGATAATCAACTCCAGTGTCCAAGAACCCGATTTTGATGCCTTTGCCTGTAAAGCCTTGAGCATGAACTTGATCGGCTCCGGTCATCTTCAGACTGGACAGTACGTCACTAGTTCCGTTGATTGTAACGACTTTAGCAGCATCTCTCTTCGCGGGCGCTCGAATTCCGATTGGGTTAGAGGGGTTCGCAGCTTTCGGAGGTCGTCCAGGCACAACAGGAACAGGGCGATCGTAGTATCTGTTGGGCCAAACCTTCTTGACCTGGGGCAAAGTCAACAGGGCATCGACATCGGTGTCATTCTTCGCATTGATGGACAAGCCGTAGAAGTACTCTGGATCCTTAAACTCGTGTCTGGCAGAGTATTCTAGGACATCTTGGGCTCGGCGGTGGAACGCAGAGTGTGCATCCCCATGAGCACCGTCAAAGGTGCGGCCGCCGATTGACGAGTTCGGTTCCAGCTCGATGATATAGCCGATACTAGACGGTGGGTTGACCTTGACAGCTGAACCAGGCCGGAATGCAGCAAGACCGGGCGAAGCCAAGGCTGCAGCAGCCGCCAAGGCACTGAGAACATGTTTCATAATGAAGTATCAGGAAACGGGTGTGGATAAAAAACAAACGAAATGCAACTTGATCGTGAGAGTGTAAATGCGTTAGACGAAGATCATGTCGCTTGGGACTTACGTGTAGGATTGCAACACGAGATGAGGAAATTGTTCAATGTAAATACAGACAGTAACTTGAGGAGCGCCCCGAAACAGTGTCCCACATTCTCCTGGCGACCAGGGAGCGTCTCTTTGGGAAGACGTGATTAGCGATAATGATTTCGATGAAATTAACATCGGTCGTTTTATGTTCAGAAGTTCCTGGATTTCAAGCTTAAGTTACAGGTAACCACTTTGCCTAGGTTGTATCGGGTAGGTGTTGTAGATAACCGATTGCCGAGCAATCTCTCCCGTTGAGGCTGGAAGCTTGATGAAGTATTCTGGTCTGAGTGAACATTAGGGATCGAGTCATTCCACATTGCTACCCATGGCATCATACTTACCAGCATGTCGAATTTCAAAACTAATGGAGAACAACGGCAGACATTCTCGTATTCATATTCGAAATAGGAAGGTCGTGAAGTGGAGCCGACTGCAGGCAGTTGTCCTGAAACTCTATTGCTATTTACTCGATCCCGAGACTGCAACAATGTAATCTCGTCTTGCTCAGCGGACTTTGTGTGCGCATAGTGTGAGCCAATTGTTTTTCAGTCCCCGCGGATAAGCTACTTTCCACTTTATCACCCTTGAGGCCAGCCACGCGAGTGGTGGGGACGTTTGATGGCAACATGAAACCCTGGAATGATGTAGTAGCCGAGTGTTGCAGGATCAGGCAAAACATGCGACGCTGTACTGATCAGTAAACTGTTCCGCTAGCTCTATCACCACCAGTTGCCTACCTTAGTAAACGATTTGCAACAGCGTTTGGGCATTTTTGTCTGCATCCGAGCTGTGACAGGAGAAAGTGCATTCGCCTGAGTACGAGAGCATTTAAGACTTCCTCTTCACCCTTTCAACAAACCCATTTACATTGACTAACCGTGTATTGATCTGATGCTTTCAATTCTTCATGAGCCTTCTTAGATTCAAGCAAACTTCATTAAGGCATGTCTCTTGATAAACGATTCACAGATGGTGTCTGATGCACCGCTTCCGACTTCTCACAGTTTATCCTGTGAGTGGAAGCTTGTGCGATGTCCTGACATACCAAAACACGGGCCTGAGCGAATGAATGAATGTAAGTCATGTCCGCATCAGTCTCCTATACTATTCAATGACCTGAGAATTACATTATCCGGTATAATGCCCTTGTCGTCCACAGTCTATACCACCTGTGAACGTATGCCAACTGTACTAGGGTATTCTTTTGCATCGAAATCAAAAAACCACTGGAACAATAACGCCGTATGTACTATCTCTAGAGTTCTCTCTCGCTTTCATTAGTTACAGCAACTACATGAGACTTATAAATTAGGGCGCAAGTATGCTATGCCTATTGGATTGGTAAGGGTTGTTTCGACTTACCTTAATGTGCTATCTGTATGAAGCATAAGAACATAGTATGTGGGAATCCTTAACTCCAACAAACTTACTTGCAAATCTGTTATGTTAATGCATAGGAAGTCATGCGCTTAATGTTATCAGCAACTTAAGGTCTATCTCTACAGCACACTTGCTTCAAATACTTCAGGCGGTTCCAGAACAGTAGCGGAAGATACGCGGAAACCCTAGTCCTAACTTAACAACAATCTTATGCAGCACCGAACCAGCGGTGTCACGCTCTCATTGATGTGCACTGAGCTCTTCTCAAGCTTGGAACTCCATCACTTTATACAGAGCAACGCATTTACACAACAAACTGAGCTTTTACGACTTCTTATACCAATAGGGGGCGATTAGATCATCAGGTTCACTGCCCATCCACAGCCTGGAGAAACTGTCCTTTTACAAGAGGTTTGAATCATCGATCGAAAGCTTGAGTGAGAATTAATTCCTCCCGGCGGGGGCAACAAACAACAGCAACTACTGCTAAGTTGTAACTTAGGTGAAGTGTTTTGTAAGGTTGACAAATAATGCATGAAGGTGTGACGTTTGTTCGGTCGTACCTTGTCTCGCGACAAATATAGAATGCGCATTTGTAGATTGCGAGCGTGATGCATCCGCACAAAACATGATGGACGGGATCTGGGCGATTCTAGTGGGCTTATAAATCACAACCCGTATTATGTGCAGATGCGCTTGCGGTTGCGTGCGCAGCTGCGATTTGAAACCTGCCGAGGATGACCAATCTTGCCGGCCCATCTTACCGTTGATAGGCGATTTTCGTCCAAACGCCGATGGCAACCAGCCAATAGCATCAGCTAATCCATTGCAAAAGTGGGGGCTCTCTTGCAAATGGTGTCGATACGGAGTTGCCGAGGTCCTGCGACATCATAGGCACCTCCGCTACTGACTCGCAGACAAGCGGGACAAAAAATGAAAAACAAGAAACAGAAAGAAAAGCCTTGGTATATATTATATACGATCATTGAAGTCTTTCGCGGTTGGTGATTCAATACAGTTGCATTTCGTATTGTCTCGTTCAACTCGCGAATAACGTCTGCATCGTTCTATCAGCGTTTCCATCACCTCAACAGCCTCTCTCACGGAGTGTTCCACGGCAACTCAACAGCCCTCTCAAAAAATCTATTTCGTCCATCTTACACTCGGCTATTGCAAACTCACGATGGCTTCAACAAAACTCTCAGAAAGTAAGCTGTTCAAGCCGCTCCGGGTTGGCAAAGCTCAACTCAACCACCGAATCGCATTTGCACCTTTAACACGCTACCGCAATGACAAAACTCATGTCGCCTTGCCGTTTGTGCCGCGATACTACGCAGAACGTGCTTCGACTCCGGGCACGTTGATTATTTCAGAAGCTACGGGGACGTCGCTGCAAGAAACCGGCGAGCGACAGGGTCCTGCTTTCGTCACTGACGAACAAGTCGCTGCCTGGAAAAAGGTCATTGCTGCGGTCCATGCGCAGAAGTCCGTCTGGTTCCAACAAATCTGGGCACAAGGCCGCGCTTCCGACCCTGAGTATCAAAAGGAACGGGGTTACAAGTTTCGCTCGTCCAGCGCTATTCCCATGAGTCCTGGCGCTGCTGTTCCCGAGGAGATGACCGAACAGGAAATCCTGGGTGTTATCCAGGACTTTGCCGACACTGCCAAGAGGGTTGTTGAGGCAGGCGGTGACGGTGTCGAGATCCACGGAGCCCACGGTTACCTCCTGGATCAATTTCTCTCCGACTCTGTCAACAAACGTACCGATAAATGGGGAGGCTCGGTCGAGAATCGATCACGGTTGCTCCTCGAAGTTGTCAAGGCGGTTGTCGCAGCCGTCGGCGCCGAAAGGGTTGCTATTCGACTCTCCCCATATGCGACTTTCCAGGGCGCTGAGGCGTCCGACATTCAAGGTCAATACACCTACCTCATCAAAGAACTGAAGAAGCTGAATGCTCCATTCGCTTATTTGTCTCTTGTCGAGGCTCGCGGTGACCCTGCCAAGCTGTTGTCTGCCGCGCACGAGCCTGGGGTTGCTCAACAAACGCTCGACTTCATCTTGGACATTTGGGAAAACTTATCGCCCGTTATTGTTGCCGGCGGTTACACTCCCGAAAGTGCAGCACAAGCGTTAGAGGAGCACTACGGTAAATGGGATGTTATTGTTGCGTTCGGGAGAAGCTTTCTTGCGAACCCTGACCTGGTATGGCGCATTCAAAACGACGTGCCTCTTGCCAAATATCACCGCCAATCATTTTACATTAAAGGTTCTGAGATTGGGTACAACGACTATCCTTTCAGCCAGGAGTTCATCGATGCTCGGAGAGAACAGGCTTTGGCGGAGCTGCAGTCAGCATCTAAGTAGTCTTGGCCGTTCCAAGCACGATGTTACATGTTGGAGTTGTGGGTTCATTATGAAATGCTATCTAGACATGACCTGTCAAAGTAGAGAAATTAGATTGGTAGCACAAAATGTCAGCTATGATTATGATGAACTCCATCCTCCCTTGGCTCGATCTCACTCTTAACTTTTGGTACCAGTTCGCTTTAACTTTTGGTACCAGTTCGCTTCTGTTAGTGCTTCGGGTCAAAGCCTGCTGACTTATGACGTAACCTGTGTTTTGTCAAAAATGTACTGCCCATAGCAAACGTGTCGCATAATGGTGCTTCTGTTTCGCGCACACAGTTTAATGCGACAAAAATGCTCCAATGAATTACGTTGGAGTGCAATATCCTGCGGAATCTCAAGCCCCGAAGAACATCTTCCTCCTACTGTTGTCATCCGTTGTTGTTCGTTCCTAGATTATCCAAATGTGTGGATTTGTAAACCAGAACAGTAAGGGTAATCGGGGCACCTGGGTTTAACACGGCCAAGGATTGATGGTCTGGAATCAGTCCTCGAGTGGCCGAAGTCAGCGTTGCAGAACTGAATGGACAAGATCACAATTTCGAAACATCGTTTAGATAAGAAACACGCAGAGCGTCGATGAAGAATGCTGTGGTAATACCGGGCCCAAAGCCACCACGCGCCAAGATAACTATGTCTCAATGATCTCAGGCAAATTCGTTGAACTGTAAGGCCATCCGGACCAATTCGCTTTTTCGCACATCTCGGACGTGAAAAATGTCCGCTGTGTGGCCGGGGACAGGGACAATCGCCGGTAGTGGGCGCAGATCGCCGCCACCCCGGGTCTGGTAGATTGAACTGCCCTCTGGATCTATGACGAAAGCATACCATCAACTACCCGATGAGGCTCATTGACCAAAATCCACTTGTCCCCACTTGGCACCTCATACAAATATTCTACGCCAACGTCGCGCTGACGCGACCGATGTGGTGAGCTAGCCGCCAGCTGCATACGTCGTCATAGATTTTCTTTCTGTATGATCGGTGGAACCAGAGAAGACCGACACCCTTCTGCTGTTATTTAATTCACTGTTGATTGATTGGCGTATCCTGAGGGCCGGATACAAGTCCCCGGCTTTCACTCTGAACTCGTGGTTTTTTATGTAAAAGGAAACGGTTCGCCAGTCATTCCAAGGTTCTTTTCTCCCCATTGAGATTCTATACTATTAATACTATCAACCATAATATTTTCATCCTTGCTCTTGATCGACAATACTCCTTGCCGTTGCAACACCGTTGCGGTACGGCGCCAATTTCAGGAGTTAAACCACTAAATTGCAGTCAATCATTATGGATGAGAAACCAACGCCTAAAGATAGTGATATCCCTGGTGGCTTTCCGGAGACCCCTAGTATTGCCCCTCCCAGCGATCAGCCGACATCCAGAGGATCTCTCCGTTATGGCTTCGACACTCCCACTATGAATGGCCGCGAGTCGGCTTCCAGGACTCAAACACATACAACATCGGCACGTCATCCATCAACGACTCGGGCTGCTCTTTCCGATACCTCATCCTCGACTGTGACGCTTTCGGGAGCAGAAAGTGCGGTCGTTGGCGGCCGTAGGGTCTCCAAAGGAGCTGATGATCAGTCCGAAAAGCAGGCTCCTCTGAACGATGACGCCTCCGCCATATCCTCTCCATCATCACAAGCCATGTCGCCCACGGACAGTACTCAGTTTGCACCGTTGAAGACCAACTCCACCAACGTCCAGAGACCCAATGCGAACAGGCAGAGCAGTAACTTGACGGAAGACGACCTCTTCCGGGCACTGTCGAGACGTCGCACCAGCGGCACGCATCAATCGGACGCGGAACAAGAGGAGGAGCAACAAGAAGTGGAGCGTCTCATGTCTCGAATCTTCGGCCGAGCTCGACAACAACAGAGTGAGGAGGAAAAGACCAGGCACAGTGGTGTTGTGTTTCGCGATCTCACGGTCAAGGGCGTTGGATTGGGCGCCAGCCTTCAGCCAACAGTTGGTGACATCTTTCTCAACTTGCCGAGAAAACTCAAGCTCCTCTTCACTCGCGGACCCAAGGCTGCATTTGCAAAGCCACCAGTCCGAGAGCTCATCAGTCACTTCGACGGGTGCGTTCGTCCAGGGGAACTTCTGCTGGTCCTCGGCCGCCCTGGTTCCGGATGCAGCACCTTTCTCAAGGCCTTCTGTAACCAGCGATCGGGCTTCGAGGCTGTTGAAGGAGATGTCACCTACGGCGGTGCGGACGCTGCTGAAATGAGCAAGAAGTTTCGAGGAGAAATTATCTACAATCCAGAAGACGACTTACATTACCCGACCCTAACGGTGAAGAGAACCCTCTCGTTTGCTCTCCAAACTCGAACTCCAGGCAAGGAATCAAGACTTGAGGGTGAGAGTCGGCAAGATTACATCCGCGAGTTCATGCGAGTGGCCACGAAGTTGTTTTGGATCGAACATACACTCGGCACAAAGGTTGGCAACGAATTCGTACGTGGTGTTTCTGGCGGCGAAAGGAAGCGTGTGAGTATCGCGGAAGCTATGATTACACGCGCATCCGTCCAAGGATGGGACAACTCCAGCAAGGGTCTCGATGCCAGTACGGCCGTCGAATATGTACGCTCCATTCGAGCCATGACGAACATGGCCGAGACGTCAACAGCTGTCTCGTTGTATCAAGCCGGCGAGTCACTTTACGACCTCGTCGACAAGGTTTTGCTCATCGATGGGGGCAAATGCCTTTACTATGGACCATCAGAGGCCGCAAAGCAATATTTCATTGACCTTGGTTTCGAATGCCCGGACCGTTGGACGACTGCCGATTTCCTCACTTCGGTCACGGATGAGCATGAACGTCACATTAGACCCGGCTGGGAAAGTCGCATCCCTAGGACGCCCGAGGCTTTCGACCGAGCGTACAGAAATAGCGAGGCATACCGGGAAAACATTCACGACATTGAAGAATTTGAATCTCAGCTCGAGCAACAAGCTGAGGAGCGTCGCCAGCATGAATCTAAGAAGACGGAGACAAAGAACTACGAGATCCCGTTCCACAAGCAAGTAGTTGCCTGCACCAAGCGACAGTTCATGGTCATGGCAGGCGACAAAGCCTCGCTGTTCGGCAAATGGGGAGGTCTTGTATTTCAAGGTCTCATCGTCGGCAGTCTGTTCTTCAACCTTCCGAACACCGCAGCGGGAGCTTTCCCTCGCGGTGGCACTCTGTTTTTTCTCCTTCTGTTCAACGCCCTGCTCGCACTCGCAGAACAAACAGCAGCTTTCGAATCCAAGCCAATCCTGCTCAAGCACAAGTCCTTTTCATTCTATCGCCCGAGCGCTTTCGCCATAGCTCAAACGGCGGTGGATGTACCATTAGTATTCATTCAGGTCGTATTGTTCAACATAATTATCTACTGGATGTCTAACTTGGCCAGGACCGCCTCTCAGTTTTTTATCGCCACACTCATTCTTTGGTTGGTAACCATGGTCACTTACGCATTCTTCCGCGCGATATCCGCTTGGTGCAAGACTCTGGACGATGCCACGCGATTCACCGGTGTATCTGTTCAGATTTTGGTTGTCTACACCGGGTACTTGATTCCGCCCAACTCCATGCGTCCGTGGTTTGGCTGGTTGCGATGGATCAACTGGATCCAGTACGGCTTCGAATGTCTCATGTCCAATGAGTTCTACGACCGCCAGCTCGAGTGCGGCCCGCCGTATTTGATTCCTCAGGGGCCGAATGCCTCTCCCGAATATCAAGGATGTGCTCTCGCGGGTAGTCCCCCGGGCCAGGTTATTGTTCCTGGGTCATCCTACATCGAGGCCTCATTCACATACAGCCGCGCTCACCTCTGGCGCAACTTCGGCTTTCTGTGGGCTTTCCTTATCTTTTTTGTTGTCTTGACTGCATTGGGAATGGAACACATGAAGCCCAACACGGGCGGTGGCGCAATCACGGTCTTCAAGCGTGGACAGGTTCCTAAAACGGTGGAAAACAGCATCACCACTGGCGGCAGAGAGAAAAATGGTGATGAGGAGTCGGGCTCACCTACCAACGGAGCGCAAACTGTCGCGGATGACGCGTCAGCCAGGGAGAAGACTGAGGATGATACCATGAACCAGGTTGCTCGCAACGAGACTGTCTTCACTTTCCGCAATGTCAAATACGTCATTCCGTTTGAGAAAGGACAGCGGACGCTTTTGAACGATGTTCAGGGATACGTGCGACCCGGCAAGCTCACAGCTCTCATGGGAGCTTCAGGTATGCACCCCCCGACCCCCCTCTCTCAACGCATGATGATCGTCTAACAAGTCCTAGGCGCCGGCAAGACAACCTTGCTAAACGCGCTCGCCCAGCGACTCAACACCGGGACTGTGACGGGCGAGTTTCTAGTTGATGGACGTCCTCTTCCCAAGTCTTTCCAGAGAGCAACCGGTTTCGCCGAGCAGATGGACATCCATGAGCCCACGGCAACTGTGCGCGAGGCTTTGCAGTTTTCAGCTCTGCTCCGCCAACCCCGTGAGGTATCAAAGAAGGAGAAATTCGACTACTGTGAGACCATTATTGACCTCCTCGAGATGCGGGACATTGCCGGAGCAACAATCGGCAAGGTTGGCGAGGGCCTTAACGCTGAGCAACGCAAGAGGCTTACGATCGGGGTGGAGCTGGCATCGAAACCTGAGCTCCTGATGTTTTTGGACGAGCCAACATCCGGTTTGGACTCGGGCGCTGCCTTCAACATTGTCCGATTTCTTCGCAAGCTGGCAGATGCTGGTCAAGCCGTACTGTGCACCATTCACCAGCCGTCGGCTGTTCTCTTTGAGAACTTTGACGAGCTTCTGCTGCTGAAGTCTGGAGGTCGAGTGGTCTATCATGGCCCGCTGGGTCATGACAGCCAAGAGCTCATTCAATACTTCGAGTCCAACGGTGCCAAGAAGTGCCCACCCGATAGCAACCCTGCCGAATACATGCTTGAAGCTATTGGCGCAGGCGATCCCAATTACCACGGCAAGGATTGGGGAGATGTGTGGGCACAGTCGAAGCACAAGGAGGAACGGTCCCGAGAAATCGACGAGATGCTGTCGAAGAGGCGAGACGTTGAGCCGTCCAAGAGTCTCAAGGACGATCGCGAATACGCCATGCCGCTGTCGGTTCAGACCATGGCCGTCGTTAAACGGTCATTCGTCGCATACTGGCGCACGCCCAACTACATCGTAGGCAAGTTCATGTTGCACATTTTGACGGGTCTCTTCAACTGCTTCACTTTCTACAAGATCGGATATGCATCTATCGACTTTCAGAATCGACTCTTTTCTATCTTCATGACCCTTACCATCAGTCCGCCCCTCATCCAGCAACTGCAGCCGGTGTTCTTGCACTCGCGACAAATCTTCCAGTGGCGCGAGAACAACGCCAAGATCTACAGTTGGTTCGCTTGGACTACGGCCGCTGTCCTTGCGGAGATTCCGTACGCCCTCGTGGCTGGAGGCATCTACTTCAACTGCTGGTGGTGGGGTGTGTTTGGATGGCGCCTGCCCAGCTTCAACTCCGGCTTTGCCTTCCTCCTTATCCTCCTCTTCGAACTTTACTACGTCAGTTTCGGCCAAGCCATTGCGGCGTTCGCGCCCAACGAATTGCTCGCCTCGCTGCTGGTGCCAATCTTCTTCCTCTTCGTCGTCAGTTTCTGCGGTGTGGTCGTGCCTCCGATGCAGCTCCCGACCTTTTGGAGATCATGGATGTACTGGCTCACGCCCTTCCATTATCTTCTCGAAGCTTTCCTCGGCGTCGCCATCCACAACCAACCGGTCCAGTGCGAGCCTGACGAGTTCGCGAGATTCCAGCCGCCTCCGGACCAGTCATGCGAGGAATACACTCAGCCCTACATTCAAGAGGCCGGCGGGTACGTTCAGACAGGAGACGGTGGTGTCTGTGAATTCTGTCAATATGCTACGGGAGATGAATTCGGCGCAGGATTCAGTGTTTACTACGGCAACATCTGGCGTGACTTTGGTATTTTCTGTGCTTTTATTGCTTTCAACTATACCGTTGTATACTTGGGAACTTGGTTGAAGTTCAAAGGAAAGAATCCTTTAAAGACTATTATGGCGAAAAGGAAGAGTGGCGGCGGTTAGTTAGGAAGTGTGTACATACAAGTAGACAGACCCGTTACCAGGTAGGCCACCTCATCATTTTCAAAGCATCCTGGCATAGTTCTGATAGGAACTCACAGCACATCAACTGCATACTTGGCCGGTGGGCT
This sequence comes from Colletotrichum chlorophyti, assembly GCA_001937105.1. Classification (NCBI taxonomy): domain Eukaryota; kingdom Fungi; phylum Ascomycota; class Sordariomycetes; order Glomerellales; family Glomerellaceae; genus Colletotrichum; species Colletotrichum chlorophyti. The sequence continues at coordinate 24,662 of MPGH01000091.1, forward strand.
GGATTTGTTAGAAGATCACACTCTTAGTCGTTTTCCCGTTCCTCTTTATCACAGAATGTCATTGACCTGGGCCCTATGCCGGACACCTACCACTCAGTACAAACTCCGCCCCGGATCTTTCATCAACAAACGATGTGTCAATAGGGTTGAAAGTCGCCATGACAGTTTCTCGCCGCTGACACTATCTTGTGTATATAATGCTGGGAGCGAAAGGGAACAGAAAGGCTGTCTATGTTCAGTCCAGTTGCACAGTGGCATAGACCTGGCGAGTTCAACTAGTTCTTAAAATCACCCTTGGTCAGCTCATCCTCCAGGTCGTAATAGACCTGGAATTCGCAGTAGCAAATCTCCGGGTCACTCTCAACGTCGAAGTTGAACTGCGCCTCTTCGTCCGTAATTAGAACCTTCTCCAGCCCGTTGGCAGCCGCAGCCTCGGCCAACAGTTGCACACGGCAGCTGCGCTCCATAGAAGTATACAAGAAGGCCGCCTCATCGACCGTTTGCCCAACCGTTAACAAGCCGTGGTTCCGAAGAATGCAGCCCTTGCCCTTGGGGCCTAGGGCCTCGGCGATTAGCTCTCCCTCCTCGGGGCCAAGAACAACACCGCCATAGCTGTTGTAGACACTATGGGCATCCCCGCGGAACTTGCAAGCATCCTGTGTGAGCATCTCGAGGCGACGACCAAAGACAGACCAGGCCTTCCCGTGGAGGCTGTGGCTGTGGCACACGGCGTGAACGTCGGGACGGGCCTTGTGGACGGCGGCGTGGATCAGGAATCCGGCAGTGTTAGGGGGTTTGGAGCGATTGCCACCAATGACGGCACCTTCAAGGTCGACAAGGATCATATCACTGGCCTTGAGCAGCCCGAAGTGGCGTCCGAGAGGGTTCGTCCAAAAGGCGTTGGGGTACTCGGGGTCCCTGACAGAAATGTGGCCGCTCATGCCCTCGATGTAGTCCTCACGGTACCAGTGACGGAAAGCGGCAGCCATATGCTCGAGTTGCCACTGGCGCTTGGAAGCAAAATCCGGAAATGTAGGGATGCCGGCCAAGACGACGTCGCCATGAGACATGGCCTGAAGAGGCGTCTTGTTGGCGAGTTCATGACCGTGTTTGGTGTGCGATGCCTCTTTGGGTACGACAGACGCGCCGCCACGACCTGGCGTCTCGGTCTCGTTAACGACAGCGGCGGGAGCCATTAGATTATTGTCTAAGGGTGGTAATATGGTAGTGTTGGGAGAAATTGCTCTATGACTCGATGTTTCCCAATGTGATGAACAGATGGGTGGTGAATGGGGCTTTTGGGACCGCTCTCAAAACTCTCGATGTCTGGCGGTACATGATTGAGATGGATTGGGGAAATAGATAAAAAGAACCCGTTTCAAATGCCACTAACGAAAGGCGTATATGTCATACGCCGTGTGATGGGGAAGGTAGGTGCGTGTCCGGAGCGGGGTTGCGGGGCAGATAAGGTACGACGTGGACCGGGATCCTTCCCCATAGGCGACCGGAAACCGGAAACCGGCCCGGTCCAACTTTGAACTCTCCCATCAACAGTTCGGACGGTTGGATAAAGGCCACCATGCGGTCGGTGTACCAGCAATTCAAGCGCAGACAAGCCCATTGATGGCGTTGAAGAGTGACAAATGGTATGAAAAAAAAATAAAAATGCCGCGAGAGGGTATGTTACAGCAGCGAGACCATACAAATTCCATCCGCCCCATCATAAACCAAGGAAACAACCTCTTGTACAGCGACCATCGTCTTCATTACGCAAGTACTTTTGTTTGCCCATGCTGCACGGATTCCAAACTGCTTTACCTCAACCCCAACCTGTCCGGTCAGTTTCCGGAAGGGTCGACGTTGACGCGGCGTTTCGTGACTGAAGGCAACACATGTACCGGGTTTCGCATTAGTTCGTCATTAAATAGCAGTACGCTGCCAGCCCTTTGCAGTCCCGGGTTGTCCGTCGAATATAGCCTTCACCGCTTGACCTGCGATGCCTTGTCCAAGCATTGGATAATCTGATAAGATGTTAGTATTTATGGATGTTGCGAGGTGTGACTGGTGGCGGACAAACCTCTTCACCCCAAACCCCTTGGTTGCTGAGATAGCGGCCCATGCCCCTCACCAGCTCTAGCTGCTCTTCGATGGTCAAGCCAGTAACGGCCGACTCCATGACGCTGCCAAGGCTGACCTTGTTGATGGCGATGAAAGAGTGGTAGTACATGTAGGTGAAGAAGCCCATGATGAACTGACAGTCCATGCGGTCTGTCATTCCACCGTGACCAGGAATGGAGTCACCGAAGTCCTTGATTTTGAACGTCCGCTTCAATCCAGAAGCGAAGAAGCCACCAAAGGGGGCAATCAGAGAAGCAAAGGTAGCCAAGACCAAGGTGTGAAGCTGCATCGGGGCAACAGTGAAGGAAAGGCTTTCTTGCATAGTAGGCGGCAAGAAAAACAACGGAGGCAAACTGTAGGTCTTGGGGATGAAGGCGGGGTTCCTCGTGCACTCGAGGCCGGTAAAGATGTTTGCACCCAGGTCCTGAGTTTGTTAGCAAGCGGAACAAGCACCCGACAGGGTTGCGGAGCAACTCACGTTAACGGGGCAGAGGAAGAAGTCGGAACGCATCAACAAGTTGGTCAAGAGCATGCCAAAGATGATGGTCATGACCCAAGCGCCAACGAAACCCTCGACCGTCTTCTTGGGGGACAAGGCAATCAGCTGAGTGCGACCAAAGGTGATTCCGCAAAGATATGCCCAGATGTCGTTGGTGATGACCATGGCAGCCGGGAGGAAGAACCAGATCATGCCCTCAAAGACATTGTTCATGATGAAGTGAGCCTGAACGACAATGAGGTACAACGCCATGTGCGTCCAGGCAAACTGCGTGAACTGAAACTTGTAGTGGCCAGCCTGTAGCGAGGTCACGAAGAAGACAAAACCTAGGAAGAATCAGTCGGCGCGGTTCTGGTGGGCAAAGCGAAGCAAAGCAGGGCATTTCGGCACAGTAAAGCGAGGGGTAGCATACCAAAGATATACAAGATGAAGCTGATGAAGCGATGGTGAGTAGCCAAAGGTAGCAAGACCTTGTCAACCAAGACGATGTGCTTAAAGTAGTAGATGACGGATTCGCCGTAGAGGAAGTACATGGTGGTAGCCAACCAGTACCAGTTGAGACTCTTGGCAGATCGCACATTGCGAGCGCGACTAGGAACACTGGCGATGGCAATAACCTCCTTGAAAGAGATGATCTGGATGGCGGTGATGATGCAGATGATGTAAATATGGCCCATGAAAAGAGCAGTGAAGAAACCGGCGAACATGACGAACGTCCAGAAAGTGCGGGTTATGAAGTTGGCCTTCTTCTTCTCGTAGGCAGCTCGCTTTTCATCCTCGGGAGATTGGGGTTGCTGTTGATGGGCCAGGCTCGTTAGCGATGGTTCTTGTCAAGTCTTGATGTATTTCCGTCACCGCTGGGGCACATGATGGACGGGGTATGTGGATGGAGGGTTAAGGCGTTACCTCTGCGATATTCCCCAAGGAAGCGGCCGTCTTAGTTTTGGTGGGCGAGCCATCTTCACTGACATCGCTGAAGCTTGAACGGCGTCCATCGACATGTCCATTCGTCTTGTGAGGGAACTTGACCCCCCTCCGTGTGCGTGCCATCATGTCGTTTTATGGGAGAAGTCGCAGCGGATAGCTGAAGCGGAGGCGGTCGCCTATTGATTCTTCCGTGAAAGGATATTGGGACAAGAGCGATGCGACGCGGTAGTGATCGAGACCGTCAAGAGAAAACAGTCTGTCGCTTTTTCTCCAAGAAGCGGGTCGTTCGGATGCGGGAGAAGTAGAGGTCAGAAACGGAGGGTCGGCGCAAATTGGGCCGTTGAGGGAGGGGCCACTAGAGGATGTCGGTCGCAGCGGTAGACGACGGATCCGGGTAGAAGCGGATCGCGTGGGAACTTGATAAAGTCCAGTCAACGAACGAGTCCGACGAGCGCTTCTCTCGGGGTGATCGATTTTGTATAATGGCGGAAGTGGGGGAAAGGATATGTTGGTTTGGCGATGTGTCGACGTGGATGTTTTTGTTGAAGCGACCGGAGAAGTTGAGGAACCTCCAATCAGTCGGCCGGGTCGGCTGTGGAGGTACCCTGACCAGGCAGTCACCGCTGGCCACACACACGCGCGCACTGGAGATGGCGCAGAAGTTTGAGTGGATATCTTTTTTTTTTTTTTGGAGAAGTACCTCTGGTTCCTTGGGTCACATTCGCAATCTAATTTCTTGTCTTTCCCGCAGGTACATGGACGTTCAGGTATGGTAATGTTTGGTTGGTTTTAAGTTTCAAAAGAGAACAACGAAGAAAACTGTTGCTTCGTCCACCTCGCAAGGTACCTTGAGGTTTGAAGGTGGCTGAATGACTGTGGTAGCCAAAGTACCTAAGGCACGAAGTAAGGTAAGGCGAAGGGCACCCTAAGGTAGTATCAACTCTCTTGCCTGCCTGATTACTTTTGAAAACGTCCCCAGCATTCATCAAAAATGCAACTTTTTCCTTCGCTGCAAGCACTGGGGGCAGCAGGCCTCGGGGGATGATGACGGTATAATTAGCGTGGGAAAAAAGCTACGTCAGGGCCCGTGGCTTGAGCGTGGGCCAGCGGAGGGTGCGCGTGGACTGGCGGATGGACTGGCGGATGGACTGGCGGATGGACTGGCGGAGATTATGTAAGGGTTTTGCCAGACACAATAACTTATCATTGGACGCGAGGTGCGGCTTTCCGGAATCCGGATTGCTTGTCAAGTCCGCTCTGAGACTTTCAACCCTCCACTCTGTGTCTGAGGTTACCCTGCGATATGATTATGATTCGGTCAAAATGCCTTGATTTGTCTCTTCTTGCTCGTTGTTCAACCGAGCCAAAACCTCCGTGTCCTGTGTTGACAGCGCTTCTCGTGATCTCCAAATGAAATACGCGGACTGCATGGAACACCCCGTTGTACGCGCGGTTTTCAACAGCGTCTGACCCCCATGGTGGGATAATATTCCCTGTCGACCGAAATTTTTCAAACTTGAGTTGATTGATCGGCTTCTTTTGCGTCCATGTAGCAAAAATGAATTTGGGGAAAAGCGAAACCATACCATGGGGAAAACTTTACATAGAAAAGTGGTGGCGTGGCATTTGGCTACATTTCTTTACATGTGCCCACATGCATTTCGGGAACTATACTATACAGTATGTCAGCTATGCCAAATCATGATGCTTTTTGCGCTTGTGACAGTTGACATCATCGCACGCATACGTAACATGCCAAACAACAGGAGCTCCCTAAGCCACCTGGAATAGGTATGGGTTGGCCTTGACAGGCTCCAATATCTGACGTGGCAAGGCGTGAGCTCCCATTCGTTTTGTTTTAATTCACTCCGTTCCTAAGGTGAGGTAGGTAGTGCATGTTGTCAGGTGTAGGCACGCAGAGTCGAAGCTCCAGCAGGTGTTCCGTGCTTCATCAGCTGTGAGACGCGCTGTGGCTGGCATATGTGGCTTCACACCCCAAACCCGACGTGGCTGTGTCGTCGCGTCTTACCACGCTCAACTCCTGGCATACCGCCATCCCGATAAGATAAGGGAAATATGGTGCTGCTTTCTGCCTGCCCGCGCCGGGCGCCTTCTGCCACTATTCCGACAAGGTCGACTGATCAATTCGGAGTTCATGGTACTTTTGCCCATGGATGAGTGACCGTTACTCTCTGACGCTTCCTGGCGATCGATCATGGACGACTTTTCCGACGATGACTTTGATCAACTGAACGATACCACCCTTCAGGAGCTTGAGAACAATGCGATCCAGTTCACCCAAGCTCAGCGCAAGCCTGATTCTCAGTTTCCTGGCTATTCACAGGTTGAAAATTACGATGGCTTTGAATTTGAAGATGACGATCTCGACGACACCGAAGTGAAAAACGAACTTCTACCCCCTGTTGCCCGCCCTGTCCCTGACAAAACCGTGCCTCAACACCAACACCAGCTAGGTGGACGCTCTTCTCTACCACCACAGCAACGATGGCATCCGCCCCCGGCACCCACGAACGCCGCCACCCTCTCTTCTCGAGCTCGATATCCTGTCCCTGATCCCTCCTATGCCCCTCCAGCGGCATCGCAGCGCTTCCAGGGCTCCGTTGTTGCCCCTTACCGTCCTCAACCCTCTCAATACGGCCGCCCTGCCCCGCCCACGCGCTACAACCCTCCACATTCACAAGCTCGGCTTCCTCCAGGCTCTGGTAACGACGTTGTCGTCACCCTTCAAGAGCGTGTCAGAGCGTTGGAGGCCGAGCTAAATGCCACCCGTGGCGAGGTTTCCATCATCCGCTCCAATTCGACCAAAGCCCAGCAAGAGCACGCCGCTGAAATTGCTCGCCTGAGGAAACAGAATGCCGAGCAAGCCAACAAGCAGGAAAGAGCTGTCGAGGCTGCCATCGCCGCGGAGAGACAGGCCACGACAGAGTTACAGTTCTTGCAACGCGACCTGAAGGACGCTACTACACGCCCCCGTAAGAAGGATGCGGCGTCTGAGCCTCTTGCGCCAGGAACTACGACGCCGAAGAAGACGAACAAAACCTGGGACGTGGCTGATGGCTTCGATGACATAGATATTGCCCCAAGCCCAAGCAAGACAAGGGGGAAGGCTCGCGATGGCGGGCCAGTGGCTGTTCCGCTATCCGAGAGGACACCCACCAAAGGGAAACGAAAACGGCCAACGGTGGACAGTCCCGTTATGGCTTTGGAAACCCACGCTGAGGATGTGCTCATGGTGAATGACGCAGTTGTTGTGGCCCCGGGGAGTCGATACCCTGGACCGCGGCCGAATGCGCTGCCTTTCGAGGTGTGTTGTGTTTCTTTGTGTGTAGCGGACCACTGCCCACTAACGCCTCTGCTAGTTCCTTCAAATTATTCTAGATCATGGCTCGTTGCATGGAGAGCCGCCGACATTTGACATATTGTCTCGCTATTTCTATCCATCCGACCCAACCACATCATTCGCCTCACTCGTTTTTCAACAGCTACCCCTGATGGGAAATCCCCTGAATCCAGTTCAGCTGTTGGTAGACTTTGCACGCCTCGTCATTCGCCTGTGGAGCCAATGTCTGGAGGAGTCCTACCTACGACCGATATGGGATCTGGCATCTCTTCTCTCCTTCACTCTCCAGCTACAAACTATGACTGTCGTGCCGCAAATCATCCATGAGCTGGTTCCCACCCTACAGCAATCGATTTATATGGTTGCAGAAGCACGTTTCAAAAGCATCGATGGTGACATTTCTTCCGACTCCAGCACGCAAGCGCTGGAGCAGCAAGTTGACACGGCGTACATCCTACCTCTTCTCAACGCCGCTGCCGCAGCGTGCGCCACTACCGTGGCCGAGACGGAGAACGGAGCACAAACTAGGAAGGTTGACTTTTGGCGACTTATCACACTCGACTTGGTTCTCATTCTCCTTACACCCAAGCAAAGGCTGGATGATATCATCGGCATGCTTGACATGCTCTGCACTTCGACACTCCCTGACTCCATCGGGCCCATTATTGCAGGAAAGGAGCCGGATCTTGTCGCCAAGATGGTCATCGACAAAGTATCTCTGAACCTAGTCGACCTGCCCCGAGCAGCCCTATCCACGAGTCAGATGTACACCGTGAGGTCTGCGGTCTTGCGGACGCTCATCGCCTTTGTTCGCACCCCATATGGAGCACGGCAGATTGCGGGCCACGTCAGTGTCATACCGCGCTTGGTCACGGCGCTCGGCGAGCTTGTTGATTCGTTATATGACCTTTCGGATCCTGTAGGGGGTGTTAATGGTAGCGGCTCTTCCTGCTCACGCAAGGACGGGACCGTGAGTACTACCCCGGACAATCCCCGCGAAACTGCCGGCGACTGGGACGACGGTCGTAATAATCCGTCTTCGCTGATATCGCAAATCATTTCACTACTTCACACCCTAGTGACAGATCGCGACACAGCCAACGTCGCTAATATTCTTGCGAAGCTCTCTGCATCCCATGGCGGCTCACAACGGTACATTCTATCACTATCCCGGCTCAACTTCGCCGAGGAAGACTTAGTATACGAGGCAGCCATCGATGCGGACACTGTCGATAGGGCCCATGAACTTCTAGAGCTAGCCGTTACTCCGGACGAAGGCGACAGCATAGCCGAGTCGTTTGGTGTTTGACAGACTAGCATGCGTCCCACTTTTCTTTTTCTTTCAATCGGACTGCTTTATGTGCAGGCTCGACCACAGTACATTCGGATGACAAGCACTCTGCTTTCAGCGAACAAAGCATGCGGAGTGCACTCGCTGGGCGGCGGTGGCTTGGTGCCGGTACCATGGGCTTGTCAGAACATCGAATGCGGAAGTGGCGAGGTCGTCACCGTAGCCGCGCATTTCTTTGGGCGGATATAACAGAGTTTCAGAAGCGAGGGAACTTCTGGCTCGATTCATCCACACCGAATCTAGTGCAAGCCCAAGGAATTTCGGATGTAGAGGGTGAGGTACAAACTAATGGCTCATGATGTGGCTCTCCAGACAAGAATTTCGCAGAAGACTTGACGGCTGTCAAAAGTCATATTGCACACCTACCTAACCTCATTTATTTGAGGTCGCATGACCGCCACTTGGAATTAGAATCGTCGATTGCTAGTTCACATGGTAAAAAGCTCGTCCGTGGGACGGCAACCAACGATTTCTTATTGTTTTCTCGCCGGTCCTTGTCCGAAAATTGCCTGATCTTTTCCCTCCTTATCGGATGGAGGTCACTTTGGCGAAGTCGCTCAGACCCCATGCACTAAGAACAGCCCGTAACGAGGTTTTGCTGATCCCCAAGCTCTTCGAGGGTCTCGAAACGCGCTGTCTAGACTCGTTCGTATGAACGATGCTAACTAAAGATGTGATTCGGGCGTACTAGTCAGCCAAAGACATTTTCTTATGGGCTTAGCGCCGACGACTGATACCTCATTCAGCACGCACCCCTGAGTCAAGGAATTCGCCTTTGAGCCGATAGGACAGCCACTTCCGGTCGTTCGTCTCAACTCTTCCAGACCCCATTGGGCCCGTCGTGTCCGAGCCCGGTTTGTCCGGCGTGGTTTGCCAGGGGCTGAGTCCGGGCCCAAGCAACGACGGCATGAGCATCATGTTGGCTTTTTTTTCCCCTCTGGGAGGGTGGTGACTTCGAGTCGTAGTCAAAGGCGGCCAATCCGCCATGCCATAAGCGGGAATGGCCTGCAGGATGGGACTAGAAAGTGGCATGCTGCTCATAGTAAGCACAGGAGTCGGTCGTTGAGCTTCCAGGTCGCACATTGGCTAATCAGGAACCGGGTGGGAAGCCACTTTTGTGCATCCCAGGTCCTTTGAAGTCTCCGATGGACAAACGCCCCTCACCGACCGCATATATCATGCGAGTTCCTCACCCAAACCGCTCTTCTGACAGACTGTCAAGGATTGACACCTTCACACCTCTTCTCCTCCATCTTGCGCTGCATGCACCAAAACACCGCCGCAATGAATATCCTCTTCCTCTGCACCGCACACAACTCTCTCTCACAGCGCCTGTATCTGGAGCTGTGTAAATCCCATACTGTCACCATTGAGTATGCCCTCTCGGATGGTGCCATGATCGAGGCGGCCAAGCTCGCGAAGCCCAACCTCATCATTTGCCCATTTCTTACAGCCCGAGTACCGAGCGAAATTTACGAAAACTTCCTCACCCTCATCATTCACCCCGGCCCTCCAGGCGACGCCGGCCCAAGCGCTTTGGATTGGGTGCTTATGGGCGATGACGGCACAGAGGCCGACTCCGACGTCTTGGTTCAAAATGGCACATGGAGCGAATTTGGCCGCCCATACTGGGGTGTCACTGTTCTCCAAGCTGTTGAGGAATTCGACGCCGGTCCCGTATGGGCATTTGAACAGTTCCCTCTCCAAATCGATTCACCAAACATCACCAAGTCGAGCCTTTATCGTGGCCCCGTTACACGAGCGGCCCTTACTGCCACGCTCGCAGCAATCGAACGAATCCAGACAGCTTCAGTTCAAGCTGCCTCTCCATACACCCCTCCCCCATCGCCTGGCTGCGATAAGTTCGCCCCACATCTGGTTAGTCCACTCATTCAAGCAGACCCCGCCTACCGCGACGCCTCTGTTACACTGCAGAAAGCCTTCCTCGGCGGAGTAACACGTCACCGGCCGCTCCTCAAAGCTGCCCAACGCGACTTCGACATCCAGTCACACACAGCTCGGGAAATATCGCGAAGGATCCGCTCCTCGGACTCACAGCCCGGTTGCTTGACCAAACTTTTTGGACCCAGTCTGTATGTCTATGGAGGCATCATTGAAGAGGGTGAGGATCTTACCAGTCAAGCCCGCGCCGGGGAAATCATTGCCTGCCGGAATGACGCTGTCTGCGTTGCGACTTGCGACGAGAAAGCCATTTGGATCACGCACATCCGCTGCGTCAAGAAGAAGACAGACTCAATGCTCTGGCCCAAGGTCCCGGCCGTCTCTGGCCTGAGAAACCTTGGCATCCTTGATGGCGACAGTGTCACGGAAAACCGCCTCTCACGCGCAACCATTGACTGGTCACAAGCCCCTCACAACACACAGCAGGATGTATGGGTCGACTTTCAGACCTTTGCCGGTGCCAGGCGGGTTGCTTTCCTGTACTTCGACTTTTACAACGGCGCCATGAGTGCGGATCAGTGTTCCCGCATGATTGACGCCCTTGACTTTATCAGCTCGACCCATGTCGTGGAACGACCCCTCACCGCCGTGGTACTCATGGGGGGTGAGTCCTACTTCAGCAACGGTATTGCATTGAACGTTATCGAAGCCGCAGCGGATCCCGCTCTTGAGTCCTGGCTCAACATCAACCGTATCGATGATGTGGTGCACTACCTTCTGCACGAGTTTCCATCACGCAACATCCTCACCATCGCCGGCATCCGCGGCAACTGCGCGGCTGGGGGCGTTGCCATGGCTGCGGCATGCGATGTAGTTATTTCTGGCTCCGAAGTGGTACTCAACCCGGCCTACCGTGCAATAGGCCTGCATGGTTCCGAATACCACTCCTTGTCTTACCCTGGACGATGCGGACCGGCCGGAGCTACCAGCCTCCTGCGCGACATGACACCTTTGGCTCCGGTTGATGCCCGGGCAATGGGTCTGATCGACCACGTACTCCCCGGCACTGGCGCTCTACTGGATAACCGCATTCGCAAACTCGTCAAGTCACTCCTCGTATCCGAACAGAAGCCGGGTCCAGGTGCATGGAAGAGCAATGTCGACCTGTCTCCCGCTGGGTTGGCATGTGCTCGAGCTCAAGAGCTTGGAGAAATGTCCAAGGACTTCTGGAGCGCGAGATCATCAAGATATCATACGCGACGCCGTGACTTTGTACGCAAGGTCAAGTCCGTGCAAACGCCACTACGATTCGCAAGACATCGCCGAGGTTCAGGGCAACTGGACGAGGAGGAATCAGACGACTTTGACGACGTCGCGGCCTTCGAGCGCAAGGCCATGGCATCTCTGCTGGCCGATAAGTTGAAGGAATACGTCGACAATATGACGACATCATCTTCAGTCCGGAAGGAGAATGGTCACGGGAACGTCAGCATTCCTATTCATCCTCGAACGGTGAATGAAACTGTGGCCAAGCGCGATATGAGACCTGTCTTCTCATGTTACTACGACATGGACGTCACGGCATCATGAGAGTGGTCATTACCCTCCGCTACTGTATTTTTCCTTTTCTCGTCGGTAATACATATTTGGGCAGGTCTTCTTCTTCTGGGTCTTATTCTCTTTGTAATCAATAATCTGGCGGTTTTATCAGAACAATACCAATGAACCACGTTTAAGTGCCTACTAATTTCTTTTGCACTCCCATATGTGACAATCGGGGTGGATCCAGGCTGATAATGCGTGGTCCCTCACGCCAGAGACATGCTTCCTTATCGTACAGCATGCCAAGTTCACCAACTTCCGGTTGTCGTCCACTCACAACCTATTCAGACTGACTTGAGACATTTCAGCACAGGCGGACGCGCCCAGTCAATTTAGCTTCCCAACTTTCAAAGACGCGCACTTCTGCCACCTTGTCCTATTTGCCATCGGCCCATTCCTTCCAAGTCGATGTGTTGTCATGGGCTCGGGCTAAATGGTGCCACAAATCCACCAGTGACTGTTCGCAGCCAGTTGTTCGTTTCGTCAATTTGTCAAAGTCATGGTGCCACATCCAAAGGGGGGAAAGCATCAGCAACTAGGCTTTGAATCATCCGATTACATGATCGAACGATCCAGACCTCTAAGGCCCGGTGTGATATCCTCTTTCATTATTTGATGTCTTTGGAGATGTCTTGCAGCTGGATCCACATCCGGCTAACATGGACGCATGTGGGTCGTTTCCGATCCCGAGTCCCTGGTTTGCGTGTCTCTCGTATGCGTATAGCAAGGTCGCGAAACGTCTCCAGCCTGGCAGCAACGGACTGGGAAATCTCAACGGAATCATTTCCTATTTTCGGAATCCCAATGAAGGGAGAAGATCCTTCGCTTGTTAATGATAATGGGACGCGGCAAGATTAGAGGAAACCCACCAGCAACGTGGCCGCACCGACGATTGAGGGGTTCAAAGAGGCGCCGCCACAGCCCACAAAGTGAGACGCCGAACGACTGAGTCGGGTATTCTTGGCAACCAGAACTCCTTCCTTTGTTCAGGCCGGTTTAGTGATGACATCATGTGAGGGAACGGCCTCGACTCTCCCTTGCGATTGTAGGTGACCCATTCTGCCCAGTCATAGGGCGATTCGCTATCGGTTTCCTCGTAGATCACGGCGCTAATAGACCAAGCTTTGCGGGGATCCCGGGTTTGATTTTACCAACTACTACGAAATTCGATCCCTGGTATAGGCGATCGTGAAAAGAGTAGGCCAATTGAAAGATTTCGCCTTATCCTAAGGAGTTCTGAAAGTATCTGTTGAACTGGGCGATCTGAAGTTACCAGAGTTCATAAACCTAGACTTTTCACATATTACTGCGTCCACAAGCCTTCAGAACTTGCCTACACTCGTGACAGAACGGTAAAAACACGTAATGAGCGAACCAAAAGTCGATTGCGATCGTTTGATTTCAACCGGCAGAGGTGGGGCTGGGAACATTCGTGAGACGCAACTTCAAATGACCGGAGAAGTGATAACACATGCTGACGTTTACAGGACATTATATCGACGCCAACATCAGCGATCCCCTCCAATCTGCCCAAAGACAACGACGCAGTAGTGTTCGGAGTATGGCTTCTGGGGAGTCGTTGAAGAAGACATCGAGCTTGATAGAAGGGATGAGAAAAGTGTTTAGCAGAGGGTCATCCGACGAAGCAGCGGATGATCAAACAGGGTAGGTGTGGGATGAAAGCGTGCAGAACGAGCGGTGTCGGGACGGAAGATCACCAACCGTGCTCATGAAGGACGCACCAAAACCTCCTTTCAGCTTCCACTTTAAGACCGGCTATAAAATTGATCTTCATGACCTGTAGTTCTCTATTTTTAGATGTCCATGTCTTTTTTCGTATACTTCGACTCGGCGAAATTCTTGTCGTATCCGTTCGCACATGCACAAATATTTGACTCGAAAAAGCTGACGTCGCTTTAAGGATGTTTCGCAAATCCTGGTCCCAGTTCTACAGTGTGCGTTGACGCAGCGGGCGTTATCTGGACACTGAGAGTGGATGTCGGACGGTATGACTTCATAATCAGGAGGCCCGTTCCCGCATCGTGTCCGACAACGCGGGGTAACCGTGCTGGCGCAGCGGAAATGCTCGGCACACTGACTAGGATGGCTTCTGAAGGTATCTCTTACACTTGGAGAAAAAAAATTGCACAGCATACGAAGCAAGGCGAAGGTTCAGCCCAGTGACGGTGCAGAGTGCCATCCGTTCTATCATGGCCAGTCGACGCGATATTGATCCTGATGGAGATATCACCCTTGTCCTGGGCCCAATCCGTCTGGGTTCTGATGCTGAAGTTAACGACGACAGCAGTGAGGGCAGTGTCAAAAACCTGCAGAGTGATGAGCTGAGGGTCTCCTCAAAGATTCTGAAGCTGAACTCGCCGGTCTTCAAAGCAATGCTAGGCGGCAAATTCAGAGAAGGAGCTGAACTCGCCGGTAAGACCGATCATTCCGAACCTTACATCGTCGATCTACCCGACGACGACGTCGAGGCCATGACCATTCTCTGTCAGATCCTGCACAACGTTTACATCCCCGAAAGACCGTCGCCACTTTGCTTGGAAAGGCTTGCTTTCGTCTGCGACAAGTATGAATGTATGGAAGCTTTGAAGTACTGTGGGATGGTGTGGGTGAGAGACTGGCTCCAAGATTTCGATGATCAGGACACTGAGGCGGCCATGCCGCCGATGGATGACTTTTGCAAGCTATTGGTGTTCACTTACGTGATCGAGCTCCCCACCGAGTTTTCGGAAATCTCCTGGAGAATCTTTCTCTACCACCGCGGCCCCATCTCCTCAACATCAAGTCAGACGAAGGGTCTGGCGGACCACCCTCTCCTACGGCACAATGTAATTGGTAATTGCGGTCCACCTCTAAGGCCAACAGCGCAAAGCTGACACATCCAGGCTGCCTTGAGTCCAAGCGGCATTGGGCTTGCAATATATTCTACATGGGCGTCATTCACCCCATGACGTGGAATCTGGAAGTCAAGGAGAATCCATGTGTCAGGGCAGCAAGAACCTTGGCGGCGTATGTCGAGACTCTCCGCAGATCCCAGATATTGCCGGCAGATGTCGACTTTACCACCCACAGGTTCTGCAACCTGCTCGATACAGCAACCAGCCTCCCGAAGATTTGGATGGTGGACTTCCCCTGTATGAGGGAACAGGCCGTCTGCGCATGCCGGTCGAACAAGTATTATGGCAGAAACTTTTCTGAGAGGGCTGGGCTCGAGGCGACAAAGATTATCCAGCAGAGACGGCTGTTCAACTGCCTCGACTGCTTGAAAAGCAACGGTGTGTCTCTGCAACAGAAGTCATGCCGTGTAATGCATTTCGATACAGCGAAGTCAGCTTGAAGCCTCAACGAAACCGAAAACATCTAGATTTGAAGCTTCTATCTTTTCAGCAAAGGCCCCGGCGCACATTAATCTGGTCGATTCCGGGAACATTGTAGGAATAAGAACGTCAGGAACTAGGGTTTTCGAGCTAGATATGGACGGAAAGATCTGGGTTGGAAGGTTCAAATCTACCAAGGCATCTCTGCCACATAGCCACTATTTTCACTCTAACCTCCTTTGCCAAATACAAGTGTATGAGTTCTGCTTGCTTCACACTCTCTGAAGTCCACGGCCATATATATCGTTATAGGTTTAAGCTGGAATCATTCCCCATGTGACGAACAGCATCCTATCATCGTTGTAGCACTGCACTGTTCCTTGTAGCCCAAGCTTTCCTTTCTCTTCCAGAACTGCATATCTGGTGGAGTAAAACCGAACGTCGTTCGTGCCAATTCTCATCGAGTTCCCCATGCTACCCAAGTCGGCATAGCGGACTGCAAAACTGCACGTCCCCAAACTCACAATTCGAGCCCAGCCGTTCGAAGAGAAGTCGCCAGACTCCAGAGTCCAAAAGCCATTTTTTTCTTCCAGTGACTCGACGAGGGCACGACAGTCCACCGCCGAGGGAGCAGAGACTGAGAAATCTGTGGCCGGATCCTCCGCCAGTTCGCCGCACCACTCGTCCCGGCCGGCTAAGAAGGGGAATCGTTTGATCAACCGGGCCGGCCGTAGACCATTCGATCCACGCGTAAACTGGAGCTTGTGATTGACACGAAGTTCTGGTGTGAGGTCGTTGACCATCGCAGGATTTATAGGACCCGGTTGGGATAGGTGCTCTTCGGTGGCAACTACAACCGTAGCGAGGCTTAGGATCATTGTATAAAAGATATAAATGACGTGGATATACATTCTGGTGTATGTACTTGTCACTCTGAGCTTGTTTGCTATTGCGAAGACCATACGATTGATGTGTAGGTTTGAAAAGAGGACTCCGTCGATCCGCTAGAACTGTGAGGCTGAGTCGCAAATACACATCCAATAGAGTAAAGGTCATACAAAATACCAACGTACGCCAAAGGTTAACATATTTATTCCGTGGACCATAAGCACCAAGGAAGTAATGATCGGGGTCTGGTTACCGAACTTCGAACACACCCTGTCATAGCATGTATCACATGCAACACTTCGCTACAATTGGCGAGATGCCTACGCCGTTCTCAAATGAAAAATTCATGTCTTTCAGAGTGATTAGCCGATAGCATGCGCACACCCCTGTAAAAGGTGATGGATGGCTTGTTATGATTTTACAGAGCTAGGGGCACGTTTTTCACGATGTTTTCGTTGTCGGCTTGCATTTGGTGACATTCCGATTGTGATGTGATGAGGGACGGCCCTGCAAAGGCGGGGATTGGTACCCGAAGCGCCCAGGACCGATTTCGTTCTCTCACGGCACCCGGTGCGTTTTAGAGAGACCCAATCACAACTTAAGGTCAGACTGTTGGTTCACTTGCGTCTTAAGATCTGCAAGCTACAACAGTGATGGAATTTGTGCCGCCGCGTCTTGCAGCGAAAATTGGAGCTCCACCAGTCGCATAGCAGAACATGATGGTACACATCATAGCTGGAGTGACGAACGCCAGTGGCTCTGCATAAGTAGCTAGTTGGTACTATCCGGTTCAGACTTCTGATAGGGGATTGGTACGTTGATTAAATGGGAGGAATATCACGTTGGCACATATCGACTGCTGAATGGATGACGGGCGGAACCTCCCGGCTGATTTGTACGTAATAATTGTATTACCGTCCAGTCATGTGACATCGAGAGTTTGGTGGCGGTTGATCAGAAGAGGGCACAGTAACGGAGAATGAGATGCCCAAGTGGGTGAATACCTGAGCGTCAATGAGCCTGTCACTTTCACTGGCAAGTCGTGTGGCAGACAACAATGTCAATGAAGATGTTTCGAGCATGCAACTGGTATGCCGGTGAAGGACAAACTGGGACGACCTCAATAGGCCGCATTAAAGAGGATAAAAGACGACTTTCTCTTGTGTTATCCTTGGGGTTTGAACAGCTAAAGTCTTCGCGACTTATGAAAATGCATAGGTTGACTATATCCGTCGCTCCAACCGTCTAGTGGAAATGATCTTGTCCCATGGATGCAGTGTCATGGGGCCTCAATTGCATCCGAGTTAAATAAAGGATTGGAATCGGTCAGATCGCTCGTGCAACATCTGCCTCGAGGTTCGAAACTGCCATTCTGACAGCGTCCATTCCCTGGATGTCATCCTCGAGGAACCGTGTGGCTTCGTAGCGATGTGGCTGTCCCTTTGCAAGGAATAGCTTGACCTTGCTCTCCCCCAAACAGTCGACCATGTGTGTACTGACAGCGAGGTCCACATGATCGTCCGCATCACCCTGTATAATTGTTGTTGGCGGCCAGGCTGTCACTCTGTGCATGCTCGAGTCCAGCTTGGCCCACTCGTAACCAGGATCAACTTCGCCGACGAGGTCCAAGAACTTGTTCTTGTGAAGGTAGTAGTCATACAGACATCCTCGGGGAAACTCGTCAGTATTCCCATCGTCGGTAATAGGAACAGCGGGAGTGCTAAAGGTGGTGTTTTTGGCGCCAGTAAGCAGAAGCTTCTCGAGATGAAAGATTTGTGGGTTGTTGGCGGACGTGGTTCCCACGGATACAGGTCCTGAAAGGTGGTGTGCCATCTGCTCTTCTATGATGGGCTCCGGAGTGAGCAAGACAGACGAGTTGAAAAATGGATGGCGGAAAGTAGTGATGCCGGTGACGGACAGCAGGGCAATAGGAGGTGGGTTGGTGTGATGGGCAGTCAAAGACGCCATGAAGAATCCTAGCGGGCAGTATGTTTAACTTCGTCCACGTTACAGCACTGTCGACAGGTGATCGCACTCACCAGCACTCCCGCCGCCTACTATGACCTTGCGCTTTACCGCAGCATCTCCAGATGTTCCCCATTGCTCGGCGAACTTATACGCAGCTCGAGCATCCGCAAGGAGGCCTGAAGCTCTTACCTGTGGAAGCATGCGATAGCTAGCACTGATGAGAGGCCATTTGTTTTTTAGGCAAACCTACAATTTTCCTGAGTGAGCTATTCGTACTCGCCTACGTCTCTCACCGTGGATATGAACCCAGAAAAAGCCGTCAGTGGTGTTGGGAATGGACTCACCTGTGCAAGCCATGGCGGCACACAGGCTCTGGATCCGGTGACCAGTCCACCGGAATGAAAGTACAGGAAAACAGGAGAAGAGGCTGAGTAGTCCTTGGACGAGTAAACGTCGCACTCAAGCGGGATTATATGTCGAGCAAAGACGTGTGTCGTCTTTGTCAAGCGGTGTATGCCGCGCAGCGCTGGAGCCGACATGATGAGACCAACAACGAGGTGACTGGGCGTGGACGAAGCCTATAGTGTAAATACCACCTCGGGGCTGCGAAAGGTAGCAAAACAGCATGAATCGTCAGATATTCAAGAATGGACGTTACAACGACTAGGACGGATCATCGTGGCGTGCAACACAGGATTCATTCGCTTGTATCCAGCAAGCTGAGTCACATCGCTTCACCTTCGTGACAGGACGCCTAGGCCAATGATGCTTCCGCTACGCCCTGGTTATTACTGGGGTTCTCGAACAGATGTGCCCCGTGCCTACCTACAGAGAATGGAGGCACGAGCTATCCACGACATCACGTGAACTGGGACTTTTCCAATCGGGGAACGACTCAAGGCAGCGGACCAACTGCCACATCTGTAGGTATATCCAGCAGATGTACAATGTAAATCGGCCTCGATGCGGCGCGATGCAGAGAGGGAAGTGGGCGAGGAGGGGCGTTCCTCGGATGGGCGGGGTAAGGAAGACCCTCGAGCAGCTCTTTCGCATATCGGAGATGCTTTTCTAAGGCGGTGTACCCGATCAGGGTTAGCGTTCAAGTTTGCCGCGGAATGGTTTTGCCGGTGTCCCGCCGTCCTCGCCTCAAGTGCCCCCCCTCCAACTGGCGGGGTTTCCCTTGGGAACTCGTCCAGCTTCCTAACCAGGAATGGACGCGACAATCTGTACGTAACAGCAGACAAAGGGCAAACGACTTTACCCCCGGTCCTCCTTGCTCTTTTTGTTGTCTCTACCACGCCCTGTTGTCGAATCGAGTTCCGCTGACACATAACTTTGGCCTTTTCCCCCCAACGCATTGATGTCACTTGGATCCGTCAGCGACAACGGAATGATGATCCTTGCAGGAAAACAATCGCCCGTCGCCTTTGGGTCCAGGATTCCAGCCCACCACCACCACCATTCAACAACCATCAGACACAAGCACCACCAGCTCCTCCAGCCCGGCCCGCTCTCGGATAGATGCCACAAAGACATTTCTCATCTTCCTTCGCAATCTCCTGTAGAACGAGTCAGACGTAACAAATTCTCTTATCATGGACCTGCCTGGGTTCCTTGCTTCGACGCCATAACCATCCATAGTGACACAAGCAGGCATTCATCAACTCTCTGCGCCGTCTCGTCTGTCGTACCGTAACCGTCTTCCGCCTCTACCCGTCGCCAACATAATTCTGCGACGGGAACAGAATCCAAGACGACTGCAAGTCTGCAACCACCCAAGAACTGAACACAACATATTGAAACACCAAAGTCCCTGTCGCCCAGCCGAATTCCATCCCAAGACGATCTAGAATTCGAGAATACTTTCTCGCTTAGCCCCGCCAAAGAAAAAAAAAACGAGCTGGGGGTCCCTCTTTTGTACCCTGCCTCACCGCATATCCTCTCTTGCGTCTTTCGGCCTAACGTGTTTACTGCTCTCGTTACGAAAATGTCAGGCGTCCGGCCGCAGCCGAGCCGCAATTCCTCTTCCCAAACACAACAACAGCATCATATTCCCACGAACCCAAGCGGCCTGCGCCAGAGCTACACCATGGGCTCTCCCATCCTATCGCCTAGCTCTGCTGGCGACGAGTCCGAATACCTGAGCACTCGCGAGGATGCTACTCCGTTAGCGACCCCTCTTCCCGTCGAAAACGATCCTCGCGATCCTCCTCGCGCTGCGCCCGGCCTCGCCCGACCCAACACCTTTCCTCCCTCTGAGTCTACGAGCCTCCTTCAGAATCTTATCCGCGATAATCCACCGAGCGCATATCCCCATGGCACCTTCTCCCCGAGGCCCGCAAGTCCCGCCGCGAGCGACAGAGAATTTGATGGTGCCTCTTCCTCGGCCTCGTCTATTCCTATTCTCGACTCGGTGCTTACCACAATTACCGGTGACGATCACTGGAGGAAGCGATTCGTGAGGAGACTAAAGAGCAAGAAGATGACCACCTCGAGGACCTTGGCTGAGGAGCACGGCTTCAAGGACACTTTATGGATGTACGTCGCCACTCAACATCTTCCCACGGCTGCAGTCTGCTAACGGCTCTGTTGTTCTACAGGTATCTTTCCTATTACATTCCACTCTTGACTTGGCTCCCGCAATACAAGTGGTCGTACTTGAAGGGCGATCTGGTCGCGGCTCTGACGCTTGCTTCCCTCTACCTCCCCATGGCACTTTCACTCGCCGACAACCTCGCGCACGTGCCCCCGATCAACGGACTGTACGCCTTCGTCTTCAACCCCTTCGTGTACGCGATTTTCGGCAGCGCCCCTCAGATGGTGGTCGGGCCCGAGGCTGCGGGCTCTCTGTTGGTCGGATCCGTGGTTAGAGGTAGCATCGACCACGACAAGAGCGACGAGTACAACGCCGAACTCCAGGCCAAAATCTGCGGTGTCGTAGCAGGCATGGCCGGCGCCGTCGTCTTTCTTGCTGGTTTGGCCAGATTGGGATTCCTCGACAGTGTTCTCAGCAAGCCGTTCCTGCGCGGCTTCATCTCTGCCATTGGTTTCGTCATTGCCGTTGACCAGGCGATTCCTGAGCTCGGACTTGCAAAGCTCGCGGCGGAAGTGGGCGTTGGCCATGGTAGCAGCATGGACAAGCTAGAGTTCATCTTCAGCTCCCTCGACCGCGTCCACAAGCTTACTTTCATCGTCGCTGGAGTCAGCTTCGTGATCATGATGACGATGCGCGAGCTCAAGAAGCATCTGCAGCCAAAGTATCCGGGTGTCGCATACATTCCCGATCGGTTCTTCGTCGTCGTCATCGCTGCAATTTTGTCCTGGCGCTTCGATTGGGAGAGCAAGGGCGTTGAAATCCTTGGGCCGGTCAAGGCGGTGTCTGGCGGTCTCTTCACCTTCCGTTGGCCCTTCCAGACTTCTCACATGGAACATATTCGCGAGGCTATGGGCACTTCATTCCTGATTGCGCTACTGGGATTTTTCGAGTCGTCCGTCGCCGCGAAGAGTCTAAGCAGTTCTGATTCTGTGCAAGTAATCCAGCTCAGTCCCAATCGAGAGCTGGTCGCGCTGGGCGCAGCCAACATTGTCGGCGCCTGCTTCATGAGCTTGCCCGCGTTTGGCGGGTACGGAAGAAGCAAGCTCAACAAACAGACTGGCGGAAAGACACCTATGAGCTCCATCTTCCTCAGTCTCATCACGCTGCTTGCTGTGTTGTTCTTGCTGCCATACTTTTATTATCTTCCCGTGAGTTTTCCACTCTCATTCATCTGAACCCCGCTGACACAGGTAGAAACCAATTTTATCGTCAATGATCACGGTTGTGGCATGGTCGCTGCTCGAAGAGGCCCCTCACGACATTGCCTTCTTCTTGCGAATCAGGGGTTGGACCGAACTGGGTCTAATGGCAGTCATCTTTGTGTCCACAATCTTTTACTCACTGACCCTCGGCATGGCTATTGGCGTCGGTTTGTCTTTGCTCCAGGTAATTCGGCACTCGACTCGGCCCCGCATCCAGATTCTGGGCCGTATACCCGGCACACATCGCTTCGAGAATGCAGAGTTGAACCCAGACCGTCTCGAATTCGTGGAAGGCTGCCTCATCGTCAAGATCCCCGAGCCTCTGACATTTGCCAACACGGGCGAACTCAAGGCGCGCCTCCGGAGACTTGAACTTTACGGCACTAGCATGGCGCACCCAGCGCTGCCGAGGCTGCGAGGCGAGCACCACAACAAGAACGTCATATTCGATATCCACGGCGTGACTTCGTTGGACGGCTCGGGTACGCAGGTGCTGGAAGAGATCGTACGCAACTATAGAGAGCGTGGTGTTCGCGTGTTTTTCAGCCGCGGTCCCAGCAATCCGCGGCATCACATTTGGAGGCTCATGCGACAGGCAGGCATTATCGACCTGGTCGGCGGCGAGTCTCATTTCGTCAAGGACGTGCAAGAAGCATTGAAAATGACCGAGTATGAGCACAGCGTCAACGAAGCCACGAATCCTTGAGTGTACAGAGCCACGAGAATTTGGTTTTTCGACTGCATTTCGGCGCAGGTGCATTTTAGATTAGAGACGGCGTTTTTGTTTGCAAAAATTCTGAGCGAAAAGCGACTTGTCGATTTGGTTCCATACGAGTACATCTGGGTCGTCATGACGAGGGGATGTGTATAATGAGTTTAGAACGAATGCCATAGGTAACATAAATAGCGTACTACATAGAGCATGTGTTGTTTGGTCGTTTCCACTACTCCAAGCTAAGATACTGTTACTCCCCACACAACGTACAAGAATGAACGCTTCGCGCGAGGCGGATTTTGTCGTCTGCTACAGGGGCCGAATCCAAGACAGCGGGAATGAGTCGAGCTGAGTCGAGCGAAACATGCAACAATGGGACAATTTGCCAATTGCGCTGGTCATACATTTCATTCGTTTTCCATTCTCCGTTAGACCGAACTTCTCTTGCATTAGGGACCACACCCCCATCCTCTCCAACTCGTTTACACAACCTCGTTGACAAACAGACCCGCCATACCCTGCCCCGTTCCGATGCACATGCTCGTCAGGAGAATCTTCTTCTTCGTCCGGCGCAGCTCGCTCAGGCCCGTGACAATCTGTCTCGCGCCGGTGGCGCCCAGCGGGTGACCCAACGCGACGGCACCGCCGCGGGGGTTCATCTTGGCCCAGTCGAGGCCGAGCTTGTCGCGGCAGTAGACAGCCATGCTCGAGAAGGCCTCGTTGACCTCGACGACGTCGATGTCGGCCAAGGTGATGTTGTACTGCGCCAGCAGCTTGGGGATGGCGATCGACGGGCCGATGCCCATGATGCGCGGCGCCAGGCCGGCGACGGTGGAGCCGACGTACTTTGCCAGGATGGGCTGGCCGAGCTTGACGGCGGTAGAGCGCTTCATGAGGAGGATAGCGGCGGCTGTTTTTTTTTTTTTCGTTTTTGTTAGTGAACCGTGGTCAACACAGCGAAACGGGGGCCAGATTTTGCTGCTCCTTCACTTTTTCAGGATTGGGAAACTCACCTCCGTCTGTGACCTGACTGGAGTTGCCACCCGTGCTCGTCGGACCCCACTGCGGGAACGCAGCCCGGATCTTGCCCAAGCTCTCGGCCGTCGTGCCCGGCCGGATACCCTCGTCCTGCGTGAGCGTAACCTCCTTGACCTCGCCATCGGGCCCGACGATCTTGGTCTTGATGGGCACAATCTCGTCGGCGAAGTAGCCCGCCTTCTGCGCCTTCTCGGCCCTCTGGAAGCTCTCGGCGGCGTACTTGTCCATCTCCTCCCGCGAGATGTTGAAGTCCCTCGAGACGTTCTCCGAGGTCCAGCCCATGGGCTGCATGCAGTCGGAGGCCTCCTGGGACTGGGAGACGACGGCGTCGTCAAAGGGCTTCTCGAGGGCGTCGCCGCCGACCGTCATCTGCTCGGCGCCCAGGGCGATACCGACTTCGATGGAGCCGTTGGTGATGGCGTGCGCAATGTTGGCCGTGGCCTGGAGGCCCGAGGAGCAGAAACGGTTCAGCGCGTAGGCGCCGGCCGTGTTGGGGAAGCCAGCGGCGAGGGCGGCGGCGCGGAGCTTGTAGGCGGCCTTTCCGTCTGAAACCTGTAGGGGAAAGGGGGAACCAAGTCAATATGTGCTTTGGCGGGGTGCGATGTGCGGGGGGGGATGGCTTAAAGTCCGTTGACGCACATTTCCCATGCAAATATCCTCCACTACGGCGGGATCAATCTTGGATCGCTCGCGGACCTCCTTGAGGAGGGCGTAGACCATATACTCGAGGGTCGTGTCCTTGAAGCCACCCTTCTTGGCCTTGGCCAAGGGAGTCCGGACGGCTAATGTGATGACGATATCATCGGGGTTCTTGGACTGGCTGCGGGAGTGGGTTTGAATGTTAGTCAAAGACTATCGCACAAGAAAAAGAGGCCGGACATGATGGGCCGGAGTCTTGTCAGCGATCACATGCGAGAAGGCGAAACACACATTTGGTTGATGGCGCTACCCGGGGCCAGGTGCTTCACAATGGAACCGATACGCTCGAGAGCCATGATTGCTGTATTACGGTCGGGGTGATGTGGGACGTGGATGACGGCGGACAGGCAAAGTTAATGGTATTCTGGAGGAAGGAGGAAAGAGGACAGACAAGAAACCGGCTCGGGAGTTTCGTCAACTGACGTGAAAGGAAAGTGACGGGGAAGCGCGGACTATTAAAGTAGACATGGTTCATGACGGCTTAGCTGCCGGCAATCGTGTCGGGTTCGGGTAAGCCCCCCAGGAGAAAAGCCACCGCAGGCACACTCATTGACCCAGGACATGGACTTGATGGACCGGCGCATTGGCTGTGGGGAAGAGCAATTGGGCCGAGGCATCTCGGCCAGTGAAACAGCCAATGGACTCTCGGCGTCCCGAGAAGTGGGGGTCCCATGGGACTCTGGGGTGCAGTAGCGCCAGAGATGACACCTGTTAGCTGACGGTGGTAGATTGTTCACACAACACTAACAGCTACTATCAACATCTCCCGTGGCCATCTTCCCCCAGATCTTGTCTGTCGAAGCATCTGCCGTGTTGCTTCCCGGGCTCGCAATCTCAAGTACGGCGTGCTTCGAAGCTGCTGGTTGAAGGGGCATCTGACGAGGTAAGCACGGGCCTGGCAAACCGCAACTCATCCGATCGCATATTGAGTTGACTCCGCGTCCTCCACCACCACATTCGGCCAGGCCAAAAGCCAGATACCACGAACCATGTCCGACACACCGATCTAGACCCGAGAAAGACATGGATTCATGCCATCAGGGAGGGGCTTTAAAGCATGGCGGGGTAGCTTCAACGATGGGTTTGTTTTTGTCCAATTTGTGAAATTGTGCCTTGCATCTACCGGAATTAATTCTTGTCCAGTATACATTTCCTCTATGCTTTTAACTCCCGATCATGACCCTATCCGTTGAATTAATGCATCGCAAACATGTTCTTCGTTTCTGATTTGTACTTCTTGCCGTCTTTTCCTTTCGATTGCGGTCCAAATCAATCCAACTTTGTTGTATTCACCTAGCGGTGTTTCGGCTGGTGTAATTCTTAAAATGCCCCTTGGATCTGACCAGTCTACATTCCACTAGTGCTCATATTATTAAAAAGAGAAGGAAGCGGCGACACCAACCAAGGCTGCCGCTAGGACTGCGAGCACCGGTGCCTCTCCTCGGACAGCAGCGCTGCCCGAACCGGACTGGGGGTTCACACCGGTAGCACCGAATCCCAGGTACCAGGAACCAATGTCGGTGAGATTGCCATCGTTGTTGAGGAAAGAGGCATTGGGACCGACGTTGCTGGTCTTGGATCGGAAAGCGCCGAAGTACGTGTACCGCTCAATGTAATCGATGCGGTCAAAGTATTCGGCGCTCGTGTTGTAGAAGGTCTGCGTAGCTTCGAGATCCTGATGAGCGTAGGCATACTCGGTAACCCAGATCTTGGTGTTGGGGAACCTGAGAAGAGTGTGTGGTCAGCAAGACGGGAGATAACAAAACCTAGGAGAGGACGAGTAGACGTACGCGGCAACACGCTCGCCGATGTGGCTAGCCAAGCCCTCAAAGTTATCGTACCAATGCACGGGGAGGAAGTCGTAAGTGCAGTTTTTCTTGTTCCCATCAGTGCTGATGAGCTCAGAGCAGTTGCCCAAGAATTGCTTCAACCACGGCAGCCCACCAGGCGCACCCGTACAGGCGGGCAAGCCGACCTTGACGCCCATCTCCTGCAGGGGGATGAAGTTGGCAACCCATGCCCTGGCGGCGAGGGCGGGTGCCACGTCGCTACCGCCATAGATGTGAGGACCGTCGGGCTCGTTGAAACCAAGGGCGTGGGTGATGTTGATGTCCCTGTCCTTGATAAGGCTCTTCACCTTCTCCAGGAAAGTTGTGTCTTCCGGGTTGGCTGACGAAACGCCCCACATCATGGGGACGAACTCAAATTCGGCTTGAGATTTGGAGGAAAAGGTCGGGCTGGGTTCTTCCTGGTAGTTGTAGTACCATGTTAGATCGGAACCCTGCTGAATCCATATTTTGTTGTCCTGGGGCCAAGTGTTGTTTGGGGTATAGACAAGACCGCGTTTCGATGAGGATGTGGCCGTCGCAACTGGCAGCGCTGCTAAACTTGCGCTCCAAGCGAGGAGGAATGTGGAGAGCATGCTGAAGCAGTTCAACGCGAAGTGGGTGAGGCTGGCGGGGTTCAGAGTTCCAATGGCAGTGGCCGGGGGCTGGGGCCGGGCGGGTCGGATCGAAAGGTTGGACTCGACTCGCCGTGGTCGTCGAGGTAAAAGCGACGACGGGGGTGGATTCGCGGTGATGTCTAGCAGCCGGATAGGATGGAGGGCAATTGACAAATTGACACTGGCACAAAAACGAGTTGAAGGAATGCTCGGGTGGGTTGGGAACCTTGGTATCTACCGCAGAAGGACGAGAGAGAAGGAGAGAAAAAACGAGCGTCAGAGGATAGAATCCTCGGAAAAGGCAAGACAACAAGGCAACGCAACGCAACGCAGTACGGTGAAATGCGATGTGAAGGATGGGAAATTGGACAAAGGAGGGGGGGGAGGATGGGGACCGGGAGATGGGAAGAGATAGGAAGAGACGAAAAGGGCCCGAGGCTGGAAGAACAGGAACAGGCTTCGCCTGACGCCAATCTGCGGTTCCAGCTGGAGAGATCCATCCTGACGGTGCTGGCGCCGGGTCGCATGGCGACCTCCCTCGCGTTCATTGGTGCTGGCGTCGTTGTTGGCGTTGGCGTTGGTGTTGGCGCAGGCAGGGCACAGTTGGTAGCGTGTAATTTGTTTTTGCAGCACCCCGGGCAGGCCGCCAAGGGACTGACTTGCTGCCACTGCCCATATCTGCCAAGGTAGGCTCCGAAAGGTACGAAAACGGATATTACGGGATACAAGGAGGCGACGAGTCCGTGTCTGAGGATGCCAACACTGCCAATCATACCCATTGCAATATGGCCATCCACCATTGATCTTGGCAGTGACACCGAGACTCGCCGTTGACTTGGCCACTGGACCGCTGAATGCTCATGCGGATAAGTGGTGTGCCCCATCCTTCATCTCCTTCCGAAAACGCGGCCGAAATAGAAAATAGAAAACAGAAAACAAAGTCAGGAGTCATTGTGAGCGGTTGCGCCGATGAATTGAACAATCAAGGTAAACAAGAAGGATCGGGTATTGACAGCATGATCATTGCGAAGGCAAGATCTCCTCCTTCAAGGAACCCAAAGTACCTTGTATACTACGTACGTTGTAGTAAAGGAACATGCCCACCAACAGCAGCGTCCAATTCTTTGAAACCATCGAGCCTGCCTTGCCTTGTCTGCTTCCTTTCAGTCCTGCCTCGTGCCTGCCTCGTGGAAACACAAAGGGAACAGGGGTGGCTGTTGCGCGCCGGGTGCCACTTTTCGATCTGATGGAACGCCTCCCTATTGGTTAGGGACCTGGCAAAGGGATCCATAGATTAAACTCAATTGAGCATCGTCGAATCTCTTGCCTTCCGAAATCTCCGCCTCGACTCACCCTCCCCTCTCCCTCTCCCCTCAGCCCTGTTCATCCCTTTGTTTATTTCCGGCATCCATTGAGCAAACGCCCGTCTCCTTCAACCTCCACTCACCACCCACTCTCGCTTCCTCTTTCACCAAAGACAGTCATCAAGCATTCCGCCCAACGAACATCCTTACTCACCTCAGTTGACCCAGGTATTATAGTTAATCATTCCCGACCCCACACGCTCGCTTCTCCGATTCCGTTGTTTTGAGTACCCCTTCACGCTTTCTTCTTGTCAATTGGAGATCCCCCAAGGAAGACACAGATTGCTCAATGGTTTATGAATGCTAAATGCTTCACTCGGTTCTTGTTCAACTCGCATTCAATGCCTATTTTACCACAAGAATGCAACATCTCCTTTGTTCACCATGTTTCGCTCGGGCAACCTACATCGCCTTGTCTCTGGTGCATATATCCCCATTTCATCTCCAGGAATGGCGTCTCTCATTGCCAACCCGAGTCCAGTAATAGTAAAATAACTTCATGATAACCCCTCATCCTTTCCACGTTATTTTTGCTTCCGGCGTTTCATCTCGATTCCACCCGTCTTTGCCCGTCCTTAGCTTTATCAAAAGACCTGGTTCTCTTCCTGAGATATGCAGCCAAGCTCCAGTCATCCAGGTCAGAACAGAAAGGACACATACAAATGGAGGAAACATTTGAAACCAGCCTACATGGACACGCTATGCTCGTCTCCAAACTGGCTAACAGGCGGGCCATGGAAGACGGCCAAGAGCACTCCATACAAACACAAAGACATCCATGGCATACTTGAACATTTCGGCTATTCCAAAACGTACAGGCCGCAAGGCGATGAAGAAGCCAATGCTTTAACCAAACACTTCGCTGAATTCGTCGAATCCAAGTGGCAGGAAATGGCCTCCATAGCGGACATTCTCCATCCGAACCATATGCTCGATCTCTTGACAAAAGAAGACTTCACTCTTGATTCAAAGAGTCCCACTGTGGAGCAGTCGACGAAAAAGTTGACCATTCGTTCAGAGAGCCCGGCACTGTTTGTAGAGGACTCGCCTGCGAAGAGTGACACGGAATCGAATAAGACGGCCCAGGAAGACTCGAAACCTACCCAAGAGCGCTTGATGCGACTCGTTCAAGACGCGTGGGAGGAAACCTTATGTCAAAAGGGGCTTGCCGGCTGCTTTGACAACAATCTGCCCGTAACCAGTATCAGCGACTTATACCGATACTATGCCAGTTATCAAGGAACCGATTTCGAGCACGACTCGTGCCAAGGAGTCGAGTATAAGCTATGGAAACCTATCTATGCATCAGCGCCCATGCTGGAGGAGGAGGATTCTCAACCACAGGAATGGAGGGAGTGGTTCCCCCTTGACCCATATTTTCATTTACAATTCCTCGCTCAGCTCAACCTGGAAACCCCAAAACAGCTCGGCCAGCTCATCCTGAACCACAGGAACCATCATCCGCGGGTTTTTGCGCAGGACGACTGGGAAGGCAGTCATGTTGCGCGAGCCAGCAAACTCTCCCCCGCTCCATGGTTCCACGACAACTGGTTCATGGGATTTCCGACAGAAAAACAGGCCGCCCTCGCTAGAATCGCAGCCGAAGAAGGAGCTTGTCGTCTCTGGTGCGACTATGCCGTCGTATTCGCAGGCCCTACAGCCGCCGACACTCAACATCAGCTGTTCACAGAGCTGCGTGACACCGGCCGACTGTTTGGCTGGGGTGAAGGCATCTTGGTGCTCCTGATCCAGGCCGTCACTTTGCAGTTGCTTTTAAACATTGCAAAAAGGTTAGGGGATGCGCTGGGCCCAGTCGACGACCGTATAGTTGCAAGCAGCCGTTTGGAATCTTGGGATCAAATCACAGAAGAGGTAGAGAAGAAAAGGCTCGCTTCTCAGACTTTTCACTTGTATGAGTTCGGCAGGCTGTATGACAAACATATTCTGGGGCGTCATTACCTTGCATCGAGGTCTTCTCCTTCTCCCTGGGACGCTAGTCCTGCACGTTTGATTGAATCGGGGCTCTTCAGGGCTCGCGACCATCTCGAGTCCTTATTTCATGATCCCGTCTACTTTCAGGTGTGCGTTGCGGAGGAATTGCGCCACCATTACGGCCAAGTCGGGCGAGAAGAAGACGCACAAGCTTCCGGCACTGATGATGGTCGATTGCCTCACATCTCTTGTACCGACATTGACGCCAAGAAAAGCTTGGTCAACGACCTGATCAGACGGACGGCTCGATGGGCAATATTCGAGTTCGAGGCATGGTCCTGGTTGAGCGAGAACTTCAGTCAGATGCTGGAACTCGCCCGAGAGAATAATGTTGAGCTCGACCAGGAAGACGAGCGCTCGCCGCTGCCGCATGGTCCGGTAAGGGACGCTTGGATCAACTTCGGATTCCACGCACGCTGGTTCCTCGACCGTTTGTTCAAATATCTGACCGAACACGGCCGGATTATGGCCGCTCCACCGGCGAGGCAATACTTCCGCCGAGACACGAACTGGAAAGCCACCGGCTTGCCCGGCGACTGGGACTTGCCCAAGGGCTGTTTCACGAACGGCCAGGTCGAGTTCACCCAGGTCCAACCCCTATGTGATGAAAACCTCTCCGGACTCGAGTGTCCACGTATATACGACACTTGGTGGTTGCTCAAGAACACCCAAACTGGCCTAGAGAACGAGTTCACATTAGGCTGTGTTGGCTTGACCAACATAACTCGATCCCTCTGTTTCGACATCTCATCACACGATAGAATTGGAGTCAGCCCGTTGGTCGGCCGCGACTACGTAGCCATCGTATACCTAGGGGTGCTCATCCAAGAGGTGAACGACAAGTGCCCGATCAGCGATGACCTGATCGATCCCGCGCGTTGTAAATCATTGCGCTTCGCCAGCAAGCTTTGGCCGTTCTTTTGGAAGTTCGACGATCTCCCTTTGGAGGACCTCGTCAACGAAGAGACTCTAAGACGTCTTCAGATGCTCTTCGGCGTGAATTATGGTCCGCCAGGGGATAAGAATAAGTTGATGCTTCACAAGCCTGCTGAAAAGTGGTGCCGGGCGTTCTGGAGAGAACTCGTTCACAGCCTCCGCGACACGGAGGAGGTGTTTGTTGACCGCGAGACGAAGAAACGGAGAAGCTGTGCGCCGTCCTATTTGGATGCTGCTTTTGCTGAATTCGTGAT
Source organism: Colletotrichum chlorophyti (assembly GCA_001937105.1). Taxonomy (NCBI): domain Eukaryota; kingdom Fungi; phylum Ascomycota; class Sordariomycetes; order Glomerellales; family Glomerellaceae; genus Colletotrichum; species Colletotrichum chlorophyti. The sequence goes on from MPGH01000091.1 coordinate 55,852, forward strand.
GGATAACCCACAAGAATCGAAGAAACACCCCAAGCCCGTGCAAATCAAATCCATATGCGGAAACATCACGACCCTCGCACCACGGGGCTACCGAGATCCGTCAGCGAGCCTTTTCTTCCACACCACCGAGGTACCGGAGGACATCAAGGAACAGATTCTCGCAAGGATCCTAAATGGAACCATAGAGAGACCCCTTGAACCGCCACCTCGGGAACCGGCGCCGGACTCGCGGCGTTTTCTGAAGCCCAAGGATTGGGACACGTTTGACAGGATTTTCCACCATAAGAAGGGGAAGGTCTCCACGAGGTGTATCAAGCAGCTCGTCAATCATCTCGGATTCGCCTGGGACGACTCAAAACAAGGCTCGCGCGTCGGGGTGTCTTGGACCTCCGCCGCCCCCATTCCTAAACCGGAGCAGACTGCAGTCAGTTTCACCATCCATCTCCCGCACTCCGAGAATGAGCAAGTACAAGAATGCCACCTCTCGACTATCCGCCATGTCTTGCGAACATTGGGTGCCACAGAAGAGGCTATCAATCAATATTACCGTGGGCGGTGAGATGGCGACTGATGGTTCCGGCTGATAACGAACTCGACACGATGATGAGGATCACTTGTTCTTCGGAGCAGGGATCAACGGCGTTTCTTTCTTTCTTTTCTTTCTTTTTTCTACGTGTGCTTTCACCATGGAAGGGGCCGAAGCAGAAACCGTGCATGTAGTTCATCTGTTAACTGTCTAATTTCTCATTCTGTGATCGGCTTCCATCTCAGTTAGGGTCTCGGCCTTTGGGATCTCGCCGTCTCTACCCCTCAACCCGTCCTCGTCGCCCTCCGTAGTCTCGACTCTGTTCGTCCGTTTCCATCTGCCCAGAGACCATCAGACGGCCGGCGTCATCTCCGCAGCGTTCCTGTTGTTCCTTTCGTCGTCGCCACTGGCGTGCCTGCTCCCCGTACGCACGTCGAGCGGCTTGGGGATGATGTCGACTGTCCGGCGCCACTTGACGAACGACCAGAGACCCCACACGGTGAGGCCCACGAAGAGGGCGGCGAAGATGATGGCGATGATGGCGACGGCTGCCAGGGCTCCTTCGTTACCGCTCATGATGTTTACCGCGCGGAGGCCGGAGCAAAGAACTACGTGGTGAGAATCGCCAAGAGTGTCGATTTTTTTTTGCTTCTCAGATAGTTTTGAATGCCGGTCATGACGGTCAAAGCAGGGCTGGGCGAGAAGACGAGATTTGTTTCTTATACTACTTCTCGACAGGGTCATTGGTGATTCACTCCCAACCGTGTCCGACATCCACTTTCACAAGTACCAAACGACCATCGCTCCTTCACAGACTGCCGCAAGCACCCAGCACCAGGCCTGAATCACATCGCTGCATCACAGCCTCATGGCCCCCTGTATCAGATACTCGGACCAACCCAGAGCCTGGTATAGGTAATCCAAGCAGCTTGAAATCAACTCTCTAAACCATTATCGCAGTAACCGAAACTCAAACAAGTCCATTGTTCAATCATGTAAAGGCAATTATGATTATCAGGAACACTATCCCATATGTAACATGACCCCCCCCCAAAAAGCAAAAGCGAAAGCCAGAGTCCGAAACCAAAAGCACGAAAAAGCAGAGCGAAGGGTATAATGCTATGTGCAGCCCGCCATGACCTTGTGTATCCCCGTGTATCCACCAGAACCCGCCGGTCCGTCCCGTATCCGTTATCCAGTTTCCTTTGAAACATGACCTGTATCCCCGTATCCCAAGTTGCTGAATGCGGGTGTTCGTAAACCCCACCGTTCCCCCAATCTATCACCGTCCCTTCCTTAGACGCGCCGAGAAAACTGTAGACAAAAAGCGGCAAAACTGTATGACATGTATGAGAGATAAGGAGAGCGAGAGAGATAGAGAGAGAGAGAGAGAGAGAGAGAGAGAGAGAGAGAGATTGAGATAATTTGCGTGTGTGTGAGGGCGGGAGAGAGGAGGCGAGGTGTAGAGGGTGTTTGCTGTGTCCCATGGGAGGAAATGGGGCGGTACGGTTTATTGATCCTGTCGTATTCATGAGATTGCCGAGGTGACGATGTGTAGATAGATGACGTTGGGTGCGCGTGATCAAGTGCCACAAGTTGTTTCGATAGAGATACGCCAAAGGGTCGCTGAGGCGAACTTATCGTGTTCGAGTGCCCAGCGACATTGGACCTGGAGCGAGCGTCCTTATGTGGATAATCATTCGCGAAATCCAAATGTGTCTATCGCCGATTAGGGTGTGACCCAGAGAACGCCGATGTATCCTTCTATGACAGTGGGGGGTTAAACGCAGTCCGGGGCTGTAGCTAAGTCTGAAACGATGAAATTGCCTCGAGTAGAGTAGCAGCGGTGGCAAGAGGGCGATGCACCCCACGGCAGTACGGGTTGCTAGTAGCGTCGTTGTCGAATGTGCATGAGGCCGCGCCCATTCTGCCGATCTACAGGTTGACCGCGTCGTCCGTATCCTGCAGAAGATGGAGGGTCGGAATGGCGCAGAAAATCAAGTCAGGCCGCGCCACCCGCATTCATGAGGGCAGCGCTGCGCCGAAGCAGGATTCGACTGGGGGACCAAGTTGACAGACTGTGGTCCGTGTATCCTTACCTCTCCCCTTCCGCGAAGAAAAATAAACATGGTGCAGACATGACTGGAGGACGACAACACCCGAATGAGGTGATGTGTGCCATGTGAATGGTCCGGATGATCCCTTCAATCCATGTAGCGACCACGGGTACGCCAATGCACGGCCGAAGAAGCACGGCGGGAAGGCAGGCGAGTGGCCGGGAAAAGGTCCAGGCCGACTTACGGACGCGATCGAAATAGCGAGTAGCATACGTTAGTGGTGGTGCGAGTCGGAGATGGCATTCTCGTTGGGTTGCTTCTTGACGCAGATGATGTACGTCATGCATGCCGGAAGGATGCAGGCGGTCTACCCAAAGAAGGATCACCAGATACACCCCCAACCCATCATGCACGAGGGTTACAGCCAATGAGGGGGCTGAGTCAACGCGTGGGCTCGAACCCCGTTATCGGCAGACAAGTCGAGATAAGGCGGCACGGTGAAAACGAAATCGAAAGGATGTCGTCAGTTTGTCGTAACCGATGCAACGATGATTTCCGTCGACCGTCGCCCAAACCGAAGGTCTGACGCTCAGGACAAGGCCTCTGCCCTGCAACAGAGGAAGTCTGCCGGACGATGCCTGGGGCTGTTTTGGGAAGAAGCGGAGGATGTTGCGGGTGCTGCGTCGGAGACGTCGGAAAGTGGAGAAGGCAGTGCCGGATCAAAAGCGGGGCATCCATGATTCGTCCGCCGTTGCTAAATCGGGAAAGGGTGGTGAGGATTCGGAAGTGCTGATTGGTTTGCGCCACAGCAGGTGACAGCCCCCTCCAAACCCACCCATCCACACCGAAAAACAAAGACCGGGACCGGGGGGGGGGAACCCATGGACTCGCCCTCCTGTGCACCACCATCACCATCCTGCGAAGTGCGACAGCCTTGCCCTTCACGATCAAGTCCACAACGGACGAACTGATTCCCGCAATCGACACCCTTCGCGATTTCCTTTTCTTCTGTCTGCGTCATTACCTCTCCGCCTCCTCTCCTCGCCCACCATCCTCTCGTTCACGCGGTTGCATTCTGTGCACCCCTCTACCCCTGACAGGAGAGGTGACTCACTTTCATCACTCCGCCAACTTGAGTCTTCCCTCCGGACCATCACGCTCGCGTCTCACCAGACGCGAAGCACGTCACCCCTTGTCGCCGACTCGTCCTTCTCCCAGGCCACAATCATGCGCGCCCCTTGCTCCCGCCTCGGGACCTCTCGACTTCATGCCCGTTGCGCGCCGTCCCCGTAGCCGCCGCCACCGTAAACTTGATGGCTAGGGGCATGGTGCGCAGTCATGGACTGGTATTGCTCAGAGTATGTCGTCGGTGCGTGCATCGCTGGTATCGTAGCATCCCATCGTCCGGGCGCCGGGGGCGGTGTGTGCTGGTTTCCTAATGGTGTCTGGAGCCCGCTGCCGTAAGAGTTGGCCGTCATCGATCTGTTATCGTAGCCCGTCACCGCTGGCAAAGGTGCTGCCAGTCGAAGGCTTGACTGCCGAGGAGAAACCGCCGTAAGTGCAGGCGAGAGATTGCGCGGCGGCCCTGTAGAATACGCTGGCCAGCTGTGCGCGCTGCCTGCAATCGACCTCGGCGACGTTAATGCTTCTTGATGCATCTGCGACGGAACACCGTAGGCATTAACATGGTCTGATGATACCGCGGGCGCCGGCGGCGTTGGCAGTGAAGGGGGATAGGCGCTGACAGGAGTAGGTGTAAGAAGATGCGATGCCGGGAGAGTCGAAGAGGGGCTGGCGCTGTATTTGCCAATGATTTTCTTGAGTGCCGATTCGAGAATCTTCCAGGGGAACACTTTGACGTCCTTCTCAATGTTTCTCGGTTTGGGGTTCGGGAAGGCCATGATAATCTTGAAAAACTCTTCCGAGTCCGCCTTGGCCTTGCTGACTGTCAACGGGCGGAAACCTTCGAGGTTGCGTCTGATGCGATTCTTCTCCTCGACCGTGAATCTAGCAGGGGCCACAACAAGCTGCTCGAGCAGGTATATAGTGTCCACAGACGTGACGTAGCACTCGTTCTTCTCGGCCCACCAAATGCAGCTGATGCAAATGCTGTTGGGCGGTCGTTCGTTGACATTGACCGGCCTGAAGGTCGCGGTAAGGGTCGACCCTGTCTGCTTCTTGTTGAACATGACGATACGGCGTCTGTTGGTCCATTCCTCGGGCGACCAATCAACGGCCATCGTGTCGAGCTTCCCAACTATTTTCAAAACAGCCTTGTTGGGGTACGAGCCCCAGTGGCTGTATCCCGATCCTTGCCCACCTCCTGGTGAGCTGGGAATGGAGCTGGTCCGCACAAGTTGAGGCGTGGAGGCGGACGGCATGGGTAGTGGGGTTAGACTTGGTCGGGAGATCTGCGTATGAGTGATCGGAGGACCAGGTGCCCGGCCGTACGTCTGCCAGCCCGCCATCGGCGGTCGCAGCGGCGGCGGCACGGCGCGTGAGTAATGCTGCTCCGAGAAGGAGTTTGTTCGATAGGCGCCGAGCATGTTATTGTTGTCTTGCGGAAAGTTGCTTCCATAAGGAGATTGCGACGGTTGAGGCGGCGCGGTTGCAAAGTCGTAGGTATTTGTACTGGCCTCGTTGCCGAGTTGAGTGCTTGCTGACCTGGGGGACTGATGCTGGTGCTCAGGTGATTTGGACACCTTCCTCGTGATGTCTCCTGAGCTAGCACCGGGGCCTCCCAAGGGTGCTTCGTGATATACAAACTGACCCGCTGCCGTCCTCGAGACTTCCTCGCCGTTCTCAGTTTCTATCAGGAGCGACACTGGCACGTTCTCATTGGGGCAGCTGGTCACCACGAATGGTGGTGCCTCCGCTGAGACCGTCAGCATGAAGCCGTTGCCGTCTTGAAGGTCCTTGGTGGGATGCGCGGGAACCTTGTTCGCGCCAAAGAGGAGAAAAAAGTATGGTCCCATTGTCGAGGGATCATACGGCGACGAGACCTTCACCACAACCTTCGTGCCGGCCATACCGGAAGTTGGCTGACAGGAAACCACGGACGGACCGACTCCGACAGGCATGTACGAACCGACAGCACTGTTGGCCGCAAAGGCCTCCTGGTTCAGCTGGGCCGCCGTGAGCTGAGCCGAACCGCCATGCTGGGCGCCAGGGTATTGCTGGGCGCCATAATGCTGGTATGCGGCATCCTGGTACCCACGGGTCGAATCGTACCCTGGCAAGTTCGTGTCGTGTCAGTGAAGTCTGTCCGTCGAAGAGGGGAAGGATTTGGCTCTCAGGAAGTCGCTTGTGCAGCATACAGGATGCATGACAACGTACCGTGGATTGGGCCTTGTTGTTGTTTCCCGTAATGGGACATGGGGAGGAGACCACCTGGCGGGGAATCACCCCGAAGGTCTCCGTTTGCCCGTGCAACTGCCTCTTCGTACTTTAAGGTCACGGTTTCGGGCGAGTCAAGGCCTTCCTCGCCGATGATGATTGGCCTCTGAGGATGGAAGTCGGGCTGTTTTCGGTGAGGCACTCTTCGTTAGCCTTGCAACACTCGCAGAACTAACGAGATCAAGGGACGGAGCTGTCAAGCGTTGATAGCAACGACGCCTCGGGAGTGGCTCGACTCCACGCCGCCCTGGTGATGGTTTGACTCACCTCGAAATGCTTGTAGGAAGCACACTCAAACTTCGCAGCAGACATTCAAGCTGTAGAGAAGGGTGCACTTGGGGAAGGATGACTGGTCTGACGCCGGGAAAATGCAAACCACTGTTTCGGGAGCGGTGTTGCAATGACAGGAGAGAAACTATGGCCTTGTGGGACCTTCGAGGGACCAAGGGAGAAAGGGAGAGATATGTCTCGAGTTTGCGGTGATTATTCCAGGCCGATGTTTTTGAACAGGTCAAGGCCACGGGATAGAAGGGAGGATTCCTGCTAGGGGAGCGTCAGTCTCAGCATACTCTCCGGGCAGGAGTGCGATATGAGACACCGTACTCAGATATGTGGATAGCGCCTCCGAGCTTGCAAGTGGCGCCGGAAATTTGCAAATGTCGGTCGACTTGTTGTTGCGAAAGATTCGGCACGGCTAGAATCGAGCAGTGGGAGTCTGCGATGAAATGGATGTTGCTAGGCCGAAAAAACGAGAGGCAAGTAAAGAAATGGATGGCTTGAGGGGTTGCGAGGAAATATCCAGAGCCGGCGATCTTAAACCAAGACCGAACTCTTCGGGAAGTAGACGTCGCGCAAGAGGAATCAGTCCGATGCACCTCTCATTGGTTGCTGAAGTGCTGGCAAACCGAAATCTGAGATCAAGTTTCGGGAGGACCCAAGAATTCCAAAGCCGTGGTTACCAACTGAAAGACGTCGTGCGTGGCCTACCCTTTGGAATGTAAGTCAGCCAGGGTATCATTCGCAGGCTGAGGATTGTCGATGGTGCTTGGCAGGAACTGCTGGCTGAATGGACGGAAGGTTGCAGCGAGAACCATCTCGGCTTCCTGCTGGAGTTCGTGGCTCCGCATCAAGTACAGGAGTAGAAAAATAAGGGGATCACGTACTCAACCGTTGAGAGCAGGGTTGCTCGTGAGAGCCGTATCCAATCACGGATCGGGTTGTTGACAAACAGACTGCCGTGGTTCGCGATGCCGAACCAGTGGAGCTGAGCCGTGCTTCGTTCGTTCGTCCTGCAGACCACTGGCGAACCTGTTCGCAAGAACGAAAACAGTATGTTAGAAACAGTCCCCAAAGGAAATGAAATCCTCCCGAAGGTCTCGCAGCACACTCTATGCGTTTCCTTTGGCGCGGGAAGAAGCAGGTTCGCGAACCCTACCAGAGCCCCCCCCAAAAATGGAGTACAAGGGTGCTGCTGAACAGGCAAGGCAGGACTCAGCCAGAGATGAGAAGACTTGGAGGAAAGAAAGAGAAGAGAGCGTGAGGGAGAGACGTAGACTCAGAAAGTCAGACTCTGTCGCTGATTTTGTTGCGGGGGTAATGGTGGTAGATGAGGAATGTTGACGAGGTTCGGGGAAGCGGTGTTGCATTTCTTGCGAAGGTTCGATAGGCAGAATGCGAGACACATCTCCTTACAGGTCGGGAAAAGTGTTATGAGAGTGAAGGGACGACGACGACGAAAACCGCGACGCTGTGGCGACACAAAGGTCCGGCTGGGCAGATCCACCACGGAGGAGGGAACAGGGTGCTTGGGAAGACGAATATTGCTTTTCGACAACTTGCCGCACTAATAGAGCGCTCACGCACCAATAGCTTCGTTCTGGGGATCCCGACAACCCTCCCTTACAGTAGCACCCCTCGTCGTTTCTTTTTGAGGAGGGCTCTATCGTCTTCCCTGTCCAGTCCAAGTAGCCAGGGCCACAGATGACTTCGTTTTGGTCGGCTGGAGGAAGAAACGGCCAAGGGGGTACCCCAAGACCTGGTGACACTTGTGGGGGAACGAGGGGAGGGGGGTGGGTGTGGACAGTTAGGTACAGACTACGTGAAGTCTTCAGATAACGTGAAGGCGGGATTTAGATGGCCAGTTGATGAGGCCCGGGCAGGGATACGGATGAGAGGCACAGTTGAGGTGCGAGATTCCAGTTGTCTTATGAACTGCAAGGCTCCGTTGATGTAAAGAGGCAGGGTGGGGTTTCGGGAATCAAGCCTTCATTGGAGGTGTGTTGCGCGTCTCTGAGTGGCTGTGGCAGTGGGCGATGATGATGTGCGAATACTGCTTCACCTGGAAGAGATGGGACGTAGTTGGGAGAGGTGGGAACGCGGAGGGGACTTTGGGGGTGTGGCGAGGGAATAGGGCTGTTACCATGTTCATGCGTCCCTTTGACATGGATACGCGACTCGGATGCGGTGAAGCAGCTTGGCCATTCTCTTACTTTACGGGCAAGATGTTTCCGAGGATAAGGGAAGCGAAGGAGTAACTTCCGATGCAAGGAGACTAAAGGGGAGAGTATGTCGTTCCTAACAGAAGAAGGAAACAGTTGGCGGGAAGAGTAACAGAAGTGACAAATGACAAGGAGCATAGAGACTTTAGGTATCGGTCGGTATGGAAAAGGAGAAGACAGCGGAGGAGGAAGGGGGGGAAGATAGAGAGGGAGAGAGAAAGGGTGAGATTGAGTAGAGAAAAAAGGAATAATGGAGGGTACCTGCTCGTCGAGATCGTCGGCCGTGATGAGCAACAGGGCAGGATGAGCAACGCCAGGTGGATGTACAAAAGTACATAATACATGGTGCACATGCACACATACAGAAAGAGAGCAAGGAAAAATGGAACTTATTTACTGTATGGTACAAAATTCCCGTGTAAGTTGGTCGGTGTGGGAGCGAAGTAGGGCGTGTGTTCGTCTTGGCTTGGCACCTCGGAGTGAACCAGGGACAGCGGGAGAGCTTGAGCTTGAGCTCCAGCTGAGGGATGGCAAGAGAAAAAAAAAAAAAAGAGTTGAGGTATCGTCAAGAGAGACTGAGGGTGTGTGTTNCAGAGGTGTGTTCCCAACAATGATAGGTGTTGGAGCTGTCCGGCGTAGAAGCCTGCGAACCTTGGATTAGCATGATTGGTCATAGCTCCTTTGAGCAGCTGTAAGAAGCCCAATGAGCGGACAGCATGGGATGAACAACAAGAGTGGCCGTAGACCGACTTGTGGCATGTGGTCAGGATCATGGTGGACTAGGGCCTATCTAACGGCAAGGAGGGAGCGGCAGTAGCCTGTGCAATCGGGATACAAGCGGCACGCTCCAGTGTCACTGGATCTGGCTTGGGATACTACCGACCGGCTGAACCCTTGCATGCGTCCGACCGCCTCCCAGAACCTTGCACTAAACTAGACCTGACCTGACCTGACCTGCCATGCCTGCTTGCAACGTGTGTAAGGTTGCCAGGTATAGTATACCTATGTGAACGCGCGGTGTTGTTGGTGAGTAGTCACATCCGCCATCAAGCAATGGCATTCCGCATAGCGTCACCGTAGAGCCCTGTGTGTACTGTGTGCTCGTGCCAGTGAAGACGGGGAAGAATGATGTGAGGGGAAATGGGATAACAGTATGGAGCAATGCAAGGTTAGTTGGACCCATGCCAAGGCACATAGGTCTAGTGTACACTAACTACTGCTAGCTGGAGCAGGATGGGGAGGGAGCAAGGAGCGAGGAGTGGTGGTTGGGGGGGGGGAGAAACCGGGGGATGNTGTGAGGTGAAGTGCAGGCAAATGGGGATGGGACCGGGAGATCCGCGCGAAGGGATGCAAGAGCAAGAAAACAAACATGAGACGTACATCTGATTCAACCAGTGGTGATTCCCAGAGACAAAAGTAAACTAAGCTTAGCAGGGCCTGCACGTTTGTCTCTTGTACCTCTCTCTCCCTCTTCTCAACGTGCCGTGTCTGGTTGTGATCTTTCTTCTCCTTGCTGGTGTTCAAGTTGGAACACCGAGTGGTGTCAAATCGTACAACGACCAACGGTAAAGACCGGAGAGCGTTGGATTGACCCGGTGAAGGCCTCGACCGAGATGAAAACCGATGGGGATCTACGAAGATCTCTGGCCCGCAATGACCCAAAGAGGAGGAGATGACGAGTCGTTGGGATCAAGACTACTCGTCGGCGTCGCCTCGGTTGCTTGGGCTTCCGGGGCGCATCTGCCAAATGACGATCTCTGATGCCGGTGTGGAGTGGTCGTAAACTATCCCGGCGGGAAGGCCTGTCAAGGCGTGCCAGGGCTGTTCATGTAATTTTAGCACTCGACTGGCTCCGCTTGTTACTTTCTTTCCCTTCTGTTGTTTCGGTGAGGGCGTCAATCAAAAACAATGTGCGAAACGCACCAGCTCAGAGAATATCAACAGCACAAAAGATAAGACTGACTCTGAAGTTTGCAGTTGAAGGAGACTGCACACGCTGGCTGAAAAGGATGTGAGAACGGTTGCGCGCCGCACCTTTTTTTTTTCCTCCTTTCTTTATGTGTTCAAAATTGGAGGTTTCTCATCTCAGTTTTCAGTTCTCTCTCGCGCGCTTGTCAGTCGTACTGCTTTACAGGCAGTGTATGTGAGTGTTTCTTCTGTATGTTTCTGAGCCTGTTTCTGAGCCTGTTTCTGTGCCTTACCAAGAATGATCTCGGGAGTTTTGTTATCCTATGCCACTTCGCCTGCCTGGCTCTTTTGTGCCCTGGTCTGGTATCTTCGGCACGGTACGGTTCGTTTCTTGTCCCGATGAGTCCTGCCAGAAGTAATTGGTCAGCACGGAACGCGAATAGTGCAGGTGAGGCACACGGCCCCAGGGGCGATCAGTGGATTCATCCTCCCGCTGGAGAATAGCGCGATTATAACATGGGTGGTGGTGGAGAGCGTTCTCAAGTCAGATAATTGAAAGAGTACATGCTAATGTGAATGATGGGCCGGTAACAGGCGGGCAAGTGGTAGAACGTAGTAGATACGGCGAGGAAGGTGAAGTTCCTAATGTCGTTTCCATGCCGACTCCTGACATTGTCCACCATTCCGGCCAACTAGCTCGCGTTGCTCGTGAAAGCCAAGAACCAGCTTTTGGCTGCCTTTAGTGGTCTGACTGGCTGAATGAGGCGGACTGTACTGTTGCGATGGTCTATGGACATTCGTCCCACTCTCGTTCGCATTCTTGATGCGGCCATATTCACACCACCCCCTTGCAGCCAGCAGGAGGATGGGTGCAAGTGTGGTGCGCCTAGAGACGGGACGATCGACGACGGGAAGTAAGCCAGATGGCAACGCCTGTTGGGTGGCCCAATAAAGCTCGGCAGCTTTCCCAGCTAGGTCCAAAAATTGAACGAGATCTTATCCCCGTCTTTTTCTGCCCGAGCTAGGGGACAGCCAAAGGCCCTAGTCCTCTCTCTCATCCCAGATAGGTGCGGCGAGTGGGAATAAGTTCGGGGGGGNGCAAGGCAAGGTAAAGGACCCAATGCCGAGGCCGCCATGCGGTCGATGCCTGTTGTCATTGTCCAGTCGTTGGTGTCTTCTATCCTTGGTCCTGGTAACTTGTCCCCCCTAGTCTAGGGGGAACGACCGCTACTCCGGCCTAGCTGTCGCGTGCGGGGTGGGATGGAGCGGACGCCATGGCTCAATCCCTAGTTGTTCGCAGCAAGGACTGAACAGACAGACGGACTGGTAGCCGCCCTTCCCGGCTTAAGTGCAGCGTGGAGGAAAGTAGAGCTTGGAGAGGTAGGCTCCCGAGGCGGTAATAAAATAAAGTAAAAGAGAGTTCAAGACTCACGGGTTTGGCAAGGCCTGACGCAGCGTGGCAACAGTTGAGCGTTGTCTCGTACGGGAATAGGCGCGTCTGTGCCTGGGTTTGCATGTCAACTTCAGGTCTTGTCTAGCCGTAGCGTCCGTGTCTCGCGCTGACATGTCTGGCACGGACGTACTGTTCGTAAGTGGTATCCCGTTGGATGAACCTTCTTCGCATCGAATCTAGCAGATCGATGACTTGTTGCGGGTCAGTGGGTTCACTCGGTTCGGCCTGTTCCTAGTGTGTGTCGGAGAGGCAACAAGCGTGAGACTCTTGTCTGAGGCGGCTGCACCTGTTGATTCTGGTGTTGATGGTTGATGAATCGGTGGATAGCTCGGGCGAGGGGAGCTAGAGGATGTTGGTCGGCGGCAGGCGATGAATGTAAATTAGGTGAGGCGGTTGAGGCACGCGGCCGGCTGTATGTGACGGTGTGATGTCGTCGAAGGCTCCATGTGATGATAGAGGAAGCCAGAGAGAAAGAGGAAAACAGACGAGTCGACTCGCGAGTCTCGCGTTACGGAGGCACGGGCATGGCAAGGTGGATGGATGTTGAAATGATCAGGGGTGGCCTGGTCAACGGCTACTTGGCCAAGGTATGCAGTACATGGCACAGCAGGTGCCGGAGAGGGTGAGGAAGGGGAGCCAGCGACAGGGAGACCCTTGCCGCAGATCGAATCGGGGAGAATGGACCAAGCCTCTCTTGATCTCTGCGATCTAGTAGTAGGTGATGGATGGACAAGGGAAGCCGGACACAACTTGGAGGTTGGAGGCTCGTACGGGTGCCAGTTAGTGCTCGACCCATGCAGCTACGCTTTGCATACATACAAATGATTACATTCAATCCAACCATCGACGCTGTACAGTCCAGTCCAACGGGGGATGGTGGTAATACGGCCGTGATGGCGGGAAAGGTGCGGACGCAAGTGCGGGGCCTTCTGTGCGTGAGCATTTTATATGCTTCGCCAGTCTGCATCTGGCTCCTTCAGTTGACGGGCTCGGTGGAGTGGGAGGCGTAACCGGAGACTCGTCTTCAGATGCTGGATGTCAAGAGCCCGTGAATGATGGACGGCGGACTCCCTCGAGACAGACCGAGGTGAGTCAGGTGTGCAAGGTGTACTAAGTTACGGTAAGGTATCTTGGGTAGGGCCTATGGCGTTGCCTTAGGAGGCTGGTAAAGTGAGGTAAGGTAAGGCAGGTGAGGTGAGGTACGTTAAGGTGATGTTGCCCAACAATTGTGGGGAACGAAGTACCCTAACGGAGACCGTGGGTCATACAACGTACAGCGGAACGTGCCTTGGAAAATGTCCTTATGAAAAGCCGAAAGTTTTACTAGGCGACGGCATGCCTCACCACAGGGCGCCTGGAGCTTTTGCAGTCGAAAGCCAGTTTAGGGAACGTGCCGCCGTAGGTAGTGACTTCCAGCCCGTAAAAAGCGATACCTCAAGATAAGGTAACATCCATGGCCCGAGACCCGAGCGACGGCCTGTCGCCCTTCCCCCAAGGTACCTTGCCCCATGTATCCACTCCCTATGCCGCAGGTTACCTCGAGCAGGTCAGATGCCTTAAGGTAAGGCAAGGTAACTAAGCTCCCTCAGAACCCAACGGAAGGCAGCTGTCGGGTGCCTTGTAACATCTCATACCTGGGAGCTTCCCTCCTCGTCTTCGTCTCTCCTCCCGTTCTAATTCAGCTCGCCAAGAACGAGCCACAATATCACCTCACACCCAGCTTCTTTCTCCTCTGCCTCCCTCTCCTCTCGCAGTTGCAACCATCACCGTACAACATTTGATCTATCTGCCTCCCTTTCACACGCTCTCCTGCTCTCTCCCTCTCTCAACACACCCCTACACACCAAGGAAACTATCTCCTCTTGGCCACAGAAACCCCCAGGGAAAGAAACTCCCGTAGCTGCCACCGCTAATCCCCATCCCCACATCGACCTCCATGGGCGTACACTACATCTCCTGACATGGTTTCTTTTTTCCTCAATCGGGTGTGCCCACTCTCCCTCCCCCCTTCCCCTTCCTGCAGGTCCAGCTCTACCTGAGGTCCGGGTTTAGTTCCGGGAGACTCGATGCCCCCCCCTCCCCTGGCTGTTGAGTGAATGAGCCTCGTCAACTTTCATGCCGCCTCAACCCCCTCCACTGTCTCCCTCTCTTTTGCTCTCCCTCTTCCCAAGGTTCTCCCTCTTCCTGTCTGCCAGAGCGCCATAGCAGGGAGAACCAACTCCGCGGTCCGCCGTTTCAATCACTATTCATTCACCTTGTCTTAGCCCCGATTTCCCAGCCCCGGCTACACTTGCGTTCGTAGACATCACACAACGGCACGCATCATACCTCTCAGGCTCCGATGGATGCCGACAGTCAACCGTCCCGATGGTCTACCACCGCTCCCTCGCTGTCAACCCTGAATCATCAATCTTCATATCTGCCCTCGATACTGACTCGATACGGAGTCGGACTCCTGCGGATACCGCACCTTGCCTCCTCAACACCTGCACCGCATGCGTATTGTATGAGTCTACCCAACGCATCCATCCCTCTATCCCACCGCTGGTGCTTTACTGCAAGGTACCTTGCACGCCCAGCTTGGCTTTGCTTTGTCTATGCTCATTCCACTTCGATTACAGTATACACCGTCAAAGCTGCCACGCTGCCTACGGGTGCTGCATCGAGCATACGGCCGTATCAATTCATCGACGCGCTGTTTAGATACCCAAAAAATCACCATCTCGGCTTATTTCTGTCAGCTACGGTATAACAACAGCAACTACTTGCAAATCTTTTTCCGTTCTCGGTTGCGTCTTTCTCCCTGGTTGCACCTGATGCATGCGGATGTCCATGCCAACATACGGGCTCGCTATCATGTCGTATGCGGCTTGCTCAATCTGCTCATACGTCGGCTCGACCTCGATCACTCATCTCTTCTTTGATCTTTTTGTTTTTCTTGCCTTAACCATGGTACTGGAAATCGTGGGTGTCCCGGGAATCTCGAAAAGCACACGGCAGACGGCATGCCCAGTTCCTAGCTTCCACTTTGTACGGATACCCTGCTCCCCGTCCTGTACTCCGCCCTCCGCCTATGCTTTCACCGACAGACTCCTCGCTTCCTACCGTCTTACGACCGGATACTCGGTGCTACATTGCCTTCTGCCACTACACAATCTCAGGCCCACTGCTTCCTTGTCCCGGCACAGCTGCTGAATCTGAGCCCTTGTCGTAACACATGGGCATCACCCTGGGCTCTGTCCGTCGTGTCACTGGCTCCTTCGGCTACCATATGCAAGTCATCCCGCCAGGGTCAAGGAGAGTGATGAGACGAGAAAAAGTCCCGGTATCACTACCCGTACCTTGCGTCCATTACTGCATGTTGCAGATTCACTACAGAAAACCTTTCTACTCGCACCGGTCCGCCATGTTTTGCGTTGCTGCAAGACATTTTTTCTTTGGTTCACCTCGTGGCTCCAAGCCCAGGACCGCGGCTCCAGGCCATCGACGCCAACCAATTCCCGTTGTCCACAATTCTCGCCGCTACAGCTCAAAATCCTGTGCTGATAGGTTCCATACCGCACAAAGATAACAGGTGTGGTATGCACTGCTGGTTGCAAAGGTACCGGCCTCAGAACAGCATGCCTCGTCAGTGCGACGCTTGCCGTGATCAGGCACATCCTCAGATGTTGCACTTCGGCCACACAACGGAATCCTCAGACTGACCGGGCCGGCACCACCGTCCATCTTCACATGTTTGATGGGCCGTCGGTGATTATCCCTTGCTATGGCTTCGACAAAGTGGTCTGATGTTTTCCAGCCCGATACCAGTGGGTCAAGCTTCCCGTCTCTGTTCCCTGCGGCGACGCTCAACTCAAGGGATGTCTCCAGAAGCAGGGCTCAACACTTACTGCCTCCCCAATATCACACTCTTGCTCAGATGGGGCTCGATGCGGCGTGAGTCTGTAAGGGCGAAACTATGACTGCCAAATTGATCATCTAATTGCGCATTGTCTAGCCACCCTATGGTCAGGGCAACGAAGGCATATTTTGTGCGCAAGTGTGATGTACTTACGATTACATTCCAGACTTGGAGAATATGGCTTGGCGAACAAATGTTGCAGCAAGAAGAGTGAGTCGATTGGAACGTCATGAGTCTCACTTAGTAAGATCATGCACGTCGATTTTGCTCCGGAGGAAACATCTCGCGTTTGCGGTCTCCCTCGTGTCCCATCACCCAACTCGTTGTTTTGAAGACCTGCCGGCATGGGCTGCCGTGAGATATCTTCTTCATGTTCGGGCGGCTACAATGCTGCTATCTGTAGTTCTTGGAATACTTCTGATTGGTTATCCACTCGGCGTGGCACAGTAGCTGGAAAAGAAGTTCAAGGAGCAGCAACGGGTTTCACAACCGCGTCGTCTGGATCACTCTATTGATCTATTCAACTGTCTGTTCAACTCAGTTGCCCCTCTTCGGTCCGGGGCCTGTACCAACAAGCCTCATGCTGCATACGGATAACAACTGCTGGGTTGCCCCCTCTCTCGCTAATCCACTCCAATTATAGGCCCCCTTCCCTGCACAACAGCCACACTCATCACCGAATCCACAGCCTCGGGCTTCCTCGTAAGCTACCTTACCCGAACTATCGTGGCAGGTTATCTGAGCACGCTGTGCGCTTAAGTTTACACCACATCGTCTCGGCCATCCGGATTGTAGCCAGCATCTTCACCTCTCGACAGCGTCTGGCGCGCCCAGGCTTTATTGCATCACATCGTTGTCCGATGCAACCTGGCCACAGCATAACGACATGTTTAGGGATCGCTAGAGAGTCAAGCACACACGGCAGGTAAACGACAGGTTTCAGGCAAATTCACTCGAAGGAAAGTTCATGGGTAAGTCTTAACGTCAGAATGGTTCTTCCAAGTTGCTCTTTCATCCTAGGTCCCAGACCCAGAGCGACCTTTATGCAACCTCGCCAAAAGACGTTATACCGCGTGTGCCCTGAACGACTTGTACGACGTTGGTGCCCAATCTTAGCCAATCCTTTAATGGACGGCGACCCGGTATTCTGGGTGCTGGCCTGCGGATCGAAGACATCAGTCACAAAGCAACATGTTTCAACTGTTTGCGCCCGGCTGCTGGATCGTGGGGCAAAGGAGACAGCCAGCTGGGTGGTCATGCCGCCGCCCGTCCAGAAACATACGCATCACAGAGCCAGTCCCGAGGAAACCGGCGAACGACCTCGCGGCCAACTTCATCATACCGGAGTTAGGTGTGAAGTGCTTGGAGCACGCTTACC
Organism: Colletotrichum chlorophyti; assembly: GCA_001937105.1. Lineage (NCBI taxonomy): Eukaryota > Fungi > Ascomycota > Sordariomycetes > Glomerellales > Glomerellaceae > Colletotrichum > Colletotrichum chlorophyti. The sequence continues at coordinate 72,969 of MPGH01000091.1, forward strand.
GGCCCGCCCCCACAGCCGCCAGCCTCAGTGTTCTGGGCGAGCATGGAACAGTTTCGAATATTTTAACACCGAAGAGATGAGTGGATGGACCAGGACTGTTTGCCGCAACCCACATACTAAGATCCTACATTTACACTCCTCATGTAGTATCAACGCAGGCATGAGTTCTCTCACTACTCACTGATCACTTGACTATGCTCGATGTCAGGGAGCATGTGGTCATCTTTTCCTCCGGATGGTAACATTCAGTCGGTCCTGGTCCCACGGTCGCATTCTCGGCGTTTACTGTAACACGATCCCAGGCAAGCTGGAGCGGGCGCTGTGTTTGTAACACGGCAGTTTGACATGCAAATGGCAATGGTCACAGAAGTCGATTCTGTGGCAGCTCTGCAGGCTGCCATCGGCATACCTCATCTCGGTTTTTCCCAGCGATCCTGCAGCAAGACGGGTTCGACCAATCAGCTCTGACAATGGTAGCAACAGAACAACATCTACGCGGGTTCGGGAGCAGAGAAAGTTTCCTGCGGCGCGTGCTCTCGGTTATGGGTAACACGAACAATGTCCTTTCTTTTTATTCGGGACGACCCTTGTCCACGCACCGGGCTCGTCTTGTTCGTATAATGCCAGGCTCGCCAAGAAGGAGTCTCCAAAAAGATTTGTGAAAGTGGGGAGCTGTCGGAATAAGAAAAGACAGCGTTTCGTGGCGCTTGACGGCCCTGTCCTAGCTGTCTTGCGAGAGATCGTAATTTGGGAGATGTTGCGAAAGCCCAATTGCCACATGGTGTGGTCATATCATCGTTCGAGTCCCATGTATCATGAAACGATCTTGCCGAGTAAATATGCTACTATTTGTCGGGAACTTGAGCATTCAGTACCAACGTATCATTTGTTGACGTGTGTGAGGGATCCTCGGCTGGCGACAGGACCGACACCGAATGGCATATTACGCGGGGCGTGACGACCGACGGTGCAACCAACTTCGATATCTTGGACGACATGGGACCAACCTGTCGTGTTCCTAGATCTTTCAGTATCCTGCCTGTTCTACCCTCTCCTATGCACGGGATTCACTGTCCCAGTAGCTTGGCTTCGCGTCCGGGGTCCCAATCACGACGTTCCTGCTATATTTTTACCGAAGCCATGCCACCGGAAGAAGCCTTACTCCTACATACCTGTCTGGCAAGCCCTAACATCAAGATGTTATCGGAAAGCCGGACGACGGCAGTGCGGAGGTCTTCTCTGACGAAAGCTAGGGAAGGGGTGGTCAGCGTCGGCGGTCAGTGACCGACCGCAAGCATGGCTTGCCTCGCTGCTAGCGTTCGAGCAACCTGGAACCGCGGAGCCGTGACGACATATACAAACCTTCCATCTCATCATCGCACTCGGTAGGAAGGACAGCAGACGAGCTCTAGACTCGAGTTGCGGCTTCATCCGAGAGTACCCCTTACCTGCGCGTGTAAGCTTCCGTCCACCGAACGCACTGGCAAGAAGATGGCAGGAAGCGATGGAAGGCTGCATTAACTTGGCCGCGACTATTCAATAACATATTCCAAACTGCTTGAACATAGGTTCCTTGATTACTCGCTTCCTTCCCTCCCCATCTGGCTGACGGTTGTCTGTATCCAGCCATGTATTGCTTACTCTCCACTTACGGAACAGTGCGGTTCCGCAAGACGCAGGAGGGTCCGTATGTTTGAGCATCAATCTCTCTCGGGCTTCAACGTCATATCGAAAGAGTCGGTAAACCAAATTTGCGACCTGTATCTCTCTGGAGTCAAGAGGTAGCATGATTGAGGCGCAACCTGGGCTCGGCAGCTCACACACTTGGTCCCGCGTCCGAGAAAACAACACGACATCGAACGAACATGGGGGACGAACGCGGCACTTCCCTGATTTTTAGGTGTTATTAGAACAGGTATCTTACACATTCGGGAAGTTGATGTAGGATACCTATGGGTTTCTGTGTGTTTTGCACGCGCTTGATGGGGAGAGATGCTGCACACGCGCGACTGGTACCATCAAAACACGAGACTGACGACATTGCTGCGTAGCATGTCATTAATACCAAACCGCAAAACAATTTCAGGTCACCCACCGAGCCTCAATTCAAGGCATACCAGGTATCACTGTCCTCCGTAGCGCAGTCTGCCCCTCGGTGGTGAAGGGCTAACATGGGCACTCATGGTTCTTGTCGGGACCCCCTGCCTCCATTTTCTCGGCCAGACATGCCACCGAACCCATGCAGGTCTCGATCAGAGTCAAGTCTCGCTCGCTCGCCCAACTCTTCCATTGGCTCAACCCTTTTACTTGGTCCAAGCCCCGAAGGAATGAGGCGCCTGCCGTGTGCTAGCGGCCCTCCTGACCCTGGTTTCTTTTCTCTTCCCGTTTCTTTTCCCTCCCAAGACCTGATTGCACAGGATCCTGCTCAAGGGCCGAATCTCAGACATCCTCGAGGTGCGGATGTTGCGAAGATCGGAGGGGTCGAACACGAGACTTGCGCGGTGGTTTTGGCTGCTGTAAAGCATTCTGGTGTCTAAGCTGTTGCGCCTCTTGCGTTGCTCAACCTGTGCCGGCGGATCTATATCCAGCACAGGCACCCTGTGATGACGCAACATACGAGGCAAGATGACACGTAACAGGACAAAGACAACTTCCTTAGGGTGAACGTCGACGGAAGGGCACATTGTTCAAGTTTGGCGTGCTTCGTCATGACCAAAGCGTAAAAGTCCCGTAGGCACGCTCGCGACGTCGAGATGCTTAAAATGGTTTCTGAAGGTCACTCAACGGAAAGGGGTCCTTATCGATCGCGAGCTGTCATGGAGGGGAAGCCCGAAGGATCCGCGTTCTTTTCTCAACTTTCAGACAGCAGTCTCATTCCTCGGCGCTAATCAAACCTCACTTCTGCGTGATTCTGAGTCGGGCAACGGTCCATGGTTCAGAAGAAGCCGCTCGGTGGCCGAGAGGTGCCACTCGTATCCTTCTGACGAACACCACCTTTTGGGGCTGGTACACAGATAACAGACGGTCCCCCGTGTGGCGGTTCCGATCGTTGGCGGATGTTGTCCAGATGTGCTTAAGGATCAAGATAATACATGATCGGATGGGCAACCGCCGTATGCTCCGTAGATCAGGGGCTTGCGTTCTGTTACATGATACGCTGACCCTTCAAATTGTGAAGATGAGGATTGATTGAATTTCCTTGGTCCTCCGGGGCTCCTACACATTGTTGATCCTCTGAAAGTCAATCGCGTTTTTCTTCCTCCAATATCATGGTCGGCAGGCGTAAAGGTTAGACGACGCAGGCCTCGTAGGGTCAACGGAAGGAGCTCAGAACCGGTCTCTAGACCGACGGAACCATGTTTCTGGAGATTGGCTGTCAGGATCTTTTGGTCGACAAGCAGAGAGGAGTAAAGAGTTCTTGGACTTTCTGTGTTTTGATTTATGGCCCATTTTCTGTGACTGGCGCTGCATGATCCCTCCTGTGCTGTGAAGTAGATTCATCGACTGCCTCGCGAAGTATCATATAGGTGGCTTCTGACGAGGGCGTCTGAGCAAGACCTCGGACTCGTTTGAGGAACATTTACTACTTGATAGACCTGGCCCTTCATAATGTGGATAAAGCAGAAACCCTGCGCATCTGGCCTGGTGGTCTTCGGAAGACGAGCGAAGGTGAAGCCCGGACCAGGACTACGCTGTTGTCGGCAGCTGCTCTGGCACTGCTACTGAGATCCTCACAAATTTCCACCCTCATAGTAGGATAAGGGAGTCGGATCGCGATTCGCAGACAACTCGCCTTCCTGTAGCCGAAATTCAACATGAGCTTGCCCTCGCCACGGATGGGATCGTCACGGCTGGATACCTCGCGTCATCACATATGTGCTTAATGACCCGTTGAGACCATGACTGTCGAGTGGCATTGCTGACTCTTCTCGACGACGACGACATTTCCGTACTCGTTCTACCAAGACGACTCCAATCTTGGATACATGATCCAGTCTATCATAACCGCATAATTGTGCATTTTCCAGTCCCTATGCCGGGCGGCGCAGCTATCCAGCGTCCGCAGCAATCTTCAGTCCTTCGATAATCGAGTTGACTCGTTTAAAGCTCATCCTTGACGGCTCTTTGCGTGCGGTCATGGCTCTTTGCCTTGAATCCATCACCTGCCTGAGCAATCCTCCTCAGGCGGAATACCTTAGCAGCGTGACTGGGCACAGTAGCCTTCAGGACGCCCTTGGCCTCCACCTCGCCGACCTTCTTGCCGAACAACCTCGGGTCCTCCTTCTCCAGGCCGACGGCATACGGAACCTCCGTAGCGTTGTACCAGTTGATCTCCTTGAAGATCTTAGCCCTTGCGTCTTCGCCGCCCGCAGCGAGCAGCGCCTCTGCAGTTTCCGTGGACATCCGGTCAGCCCAAAGGTCGTGAACGCCCCATTTGGAGCGAACCTGGGGCGCCGAACCACCGGGTCCGTCGGCGACAAAAATTTCCGCAAGAGACGACTCCATCTCAATCTCAGCACCGGCAGCGTTGAGGAAGATAACAACCTGGTCCCCGTTCTCGAGCCGGCCACTCCAGACCTGGGCTTCGGCGACGCCAAACTCATCAGCGACGAGGTCGCCCCCGACATCCCTCCTCACCCGCAACGCGCTCCTGCCGTGTGGGTCCTGGCTGATGGCAATGATGGCAGGGTTGTTCACAATGCTCAGTGCCTCAGCAGGCATGTCGCGCAGGTCGTTGCCGAGCACCAGCGGCGACTTGAGCGCGGCCCAAAGGGCAAAGTGCGCCTTGTACTCCTCGTCGGTCATGCCACCCTGGCCGACCTCGAGCATGTCGAGGTCGTTCCAGCCGCCGGGGATGCTGCGGTCCGCGAAGGCGGCGACGCGGTTGATGATGAAGAGGACGGAGCAGTGCGTTCCCGGGGCGATGCAGAAGGGGTCCGCGGCCGTGTTGCAGCTGCACAGGTCGTCTGGGCGGGTGAAGGAGTCGTAGATGTCGCCCGACATGCGCCAGGCGTTGGAGATGGACATGCCCCACTGGGATTGTGTCAGTTTTCTCGAGTGATGATGATGATGATGATGATAACAACGTACAGTGTGAACGTAGTCTTCGCCCCAGTTGCAGAGACTCAAGGCAATGGGTCTGCCTGTCGCGTTGAGGGCGTCGGCCATGACCTTGAAGCGGTTGAAGGAGATCTGCGGCGTGCCCATGCGGCCCATATGATAGCAGTTGTCGTACTTGAGGAAGTCCACGCCCCACGAGGCGAAGCTCTGCGCATCGTCCTTTTCATGGTCGAGGGAACCGGCTTCACAGACGTTAAGCTTCGGGTACTTCCCCCATCCATCGCCGGGGAAGCAGACTTACCGAATCTTGCACACGTCATCTCGCCGGCGCTGGAGTACATGCCAAACTTGAGCCCCTGGTCGTGCAAGTGGTCCGAGACGTAGTTCAGGCCGTGGGGAAACTTGTCAAGGTTCGGCTGGAGCTTGCCTTGCGCGTCGCGGCCGCCCTCGTCTTGCCAGCAGTCGTCGAGAACGACGTGGTTGTAGCCCAGGTCGCGCAGGCCGAGGTTCACGACCCGCTCCGAGGTGCTCAGCAGGAGTTGCTCCGAGACGTCGCACGCGAACGCATTCCAGTTGTTCTACTTCGCGTCAGCCAGAGGTCACCCACTACGAGAACACTGGCGAAACTCACCCAGCCCATAGGGGGCGTATCGGCCAGCCCATTGTTCAGAGCCGCCACCCGTCCCGCGGATGCGATTGCGGCCACAAGGCCCAGTGATCTGTAAGCCATGTTTTTCCCAGTCGTGGATTTCGAATTCAGGAATGACAATGACCTCTACACCTCGATTCTCGCAGTCAGAACGCAGGTCGACTTTCTTTCTTATACCGACTAAAGCACCAAGGGACAAGAAATAAAGGGGAGAAGAAAAAAAAAAAAGTGGCATCTAATCCATCCAGCCCCGCCATCGTGAACTTTTACAACATCACGTTCGCTGTCTGCCTTTCTTCTCATCCTCGTCGCGACTTACATGACGCCCGCCCACTCGCCAAGAGAGGGGCATAGAGGGGTCGCATCCGAGAGTGAGCCGTGAGCGTCGTGTAAAAACCGGGACGCAGTGGACGGAGCAAGGGGCGGAGAACCCGTCGAGTTTTCCGCCACTTCTCCGCACCAATCCTCGATCCCACCCGAGTCATACGTGGAGATCGGATCCGCTGTCGACTAACATGGACACCGAGGCTTCAGGGGAGAGGGGAACACACGACGGCGGGGGTCAAGGCTACACAGTAAACACATGGAGGTAACAGTCGACTTCCAAAGAGGTAAGAGGGAACCATGATTGCCAAGATCTTACTCTCCCCGCTCTGGTCGACAAGAAGAAGTTGTGGTTCGTCGGCGTAATTCTCGGGACATGGGGTTTCCTCATCTCACTTTAGTCTCTTTACCAACCACCAACCCCCTTGTCACGAGAACGAGCCGCTTGGAATAGTTGAACATGTGAGAGGAGAAAACCACTCCATTCAGACATGTTTCTGTCCACTTTGGACGAAGCAACGGGCGGTCTGTCACATCGCAGTATCCATACGTCACGGACCAAGAGTCCAGAACTGGTTTGAGCCGCTTCCCCAGCTTCAACCTTGGGAAACCATCGCCACAGAACCCACCCCCTCACCGGAGCCCCTCCATCGCCCATAACGACTCCATCTCGGCGCCCCCATCCCCGCGCCGGTCTCCTCCGGTCTCCTTCCCCTCCATGGGCTCCGCAAATTCGACCAAGAACCTCAGCATCCACCGGTCCAGAACGAAGCTCGTATCCACGCTCGTGCGCGCCGTCTCGTGGAATGCCCTCAGGCGGCTAATGGCCCTATCGACCGTCGGCCAGTAGCACCTGATCTGCAATAGAAATTCAAAGTTCCGTTCCATGCGCCGCCGAGCTACGGTTATGTCCGCCTCCTCCCCGCTAAACAACAGCGTGTGTATTTGCACCGTCGACGCAATCACCAACACGTGCGCCGCCATGGTGTAGCGCACATCGGCCCCGGCCGTCGTCTGCGCCCGGTACACCACATCACATAACCGCGCCGCGTGCTCCTTGCATCGCCGGGCGTATATGTCCCGGCGCGCGACCGATGTCGACGCCGTGGGGCTGATGGCCGTCGTCGTCGTTGTCGCCGGCGCCGCCGCCGCCGCGCCGTAGAGGAACTGGTAGTACAGCAGCTGGCCAAAGTGATAGTAGCCCAGATACACGGCCGCAAACGTCCTCCCAAGACCCCGCGCCGCGAACCAAGCAAAGTTTTCCGGCGTGTCACGCATATTGTCCGGCAGCGCGGCGAGCCAGCCCTCCATGCGCGCGCTCAAGGCCTCGACGCCCTGCTCCAAGGTATCCCAGTCCGGGTTCTCCGCCACGCAGCGCTGGTTGAAGTCGTTGACGTCGAGGAGGATCCGGTTCAGCCTTACCATCTGTGAGAGGTGCTGTGAGCTGTGGCTCGACAGATTCGTACCGCCGCCGCTCACCGCAGAACTGTTGCGGCTGAGCGAGAGGAACGGCAGATCGTCCATCGGCAGGGGGATGTCGGATCTGGCCGGTAATAACTTGGGCAGCTTCACCGCGGTGGATGACCAGACGTCGATCATGCAGAGTGACCACCAGACTGGGGAAACCTGTCAGTTTGACTTTTACTCCATCCCGTGCCTTGCATTTTGAACTTGGCAAACGCAGGGGGGGGGGCAAGGGACAAGATTGGGGGGGATTTGGTCGGCTGCGCAATCATACCCCGTATGTTGACCTCGCGTTCCAAGAGACTGGTTGACGGTCGGTTTGGCAGGTCTAGCAGCTGCGCCATGCGGCATGCGACGCCATAGTAGATGTTCTCCCCTTCCGCATCCCCGTCCGCATTGGCGGCGGCGCCTATCAGGACGCACAGTTGGATCGTCGCCAGCGACACATCGCGGAAGTTCAGACATCCCTCTGCGGCCTTAAGATAACCGTGTCCTCGGTCACGGGGATGAACGTCGGCGAACACTGGGTCGGTTGAAAATCTACATGTGTGTCAGGCCACATTTTCCTAATCAGGCCGTTGCACGACTTTGGCAGAAACATGGAGAGAGAGGGGGGACGCACCTCGCAGATAATGCGCAGATCCCGTACAAAATGCCATCCGATACCCGGTCGCCGAGCGCATCTTCAACGAAGCTCGGCCTGTGAAAGAGCGAGTGGAACTGGTCATGGATGTAGTCAAAGTAGAGTCTCACCAGGTCCAGCCGGACCGGCAGGCCAGGCAGCATGGCATGCGGAATGGTCTCGCCTTGGGAACACCAGCCACCGGGGTGGGATCCGGGCGATGAACTCGCGTGTTGTCCCTGGCCATGCTGCCTTTCCTGATGTTGCCGATGTCGCCTCGCCTGCTGCTGCTCCTGTTGACGTTGCCTACGTTGGTTCTCTCTCTGCTCGTAGTATCCACCTTCAGGGGGCTGCTGGACGCATGTGATCCCCCTCTCTATACAGTATACACAGTCAACGAGGCCCTCTCGGGTCTGGCACCTGCGCCGACGAGCTCTGCAGGAAGTAGTGTCAGGTCAAAATGCCCGACTCATGGTGTCATTGGAATCCAAAAAGGGGAGGACAAGTGTGTACCGGCAAGCAGCACAAGCCGAGGGTTTCCGCATGTCGTGGGGCTGATCCTGCGGTCCTCGGACTGAAAGCCGCTTTTGTTTGTCTACAATCTGTAGGTAGGTTTCGTGGCGGAATATGTTTGCAGCGAAATGGGGCACATCTTGCAGCGGTCAGGTGTCAATGAAAAAAATAAAACACACATCAGACTGTGAGAGGCTTTAGAGCTTGGCTTCTTTTTTTTTTTTTTCTTCTTCTTTCTNCACACGGTGATTTCCCGGCCGAGTTGAACCGACCGGGGGGCTTCCCTGCCCCGGTTCTCTTGGACAGATCGGGAAAAGGTGGCGGAATATTGGCGGAAAACTCCTTTCCATCCTGGCCCCTGACTTGCGTTTGTGTCACCAGAGGATCGTCCGACGAATGACGGCGACTCGTCTCTCCCCCAAAAGTCTCGACCGACCATCGTCCCCAGCCCCAGACGAATCCCCACGGGACCCTCAAGGTCAGGTTTCGATGGTGCGGATGCTTCCACGCAACGTGCCAGGACGACGTTGCTTGTCTTCGTCAGGTTCTTCTCCGCATTGCCTCGGCAATACCAGGAGATTGGATTGATCTTTTTGGTGTTCTTGCTCGGCGGTCGGCCAAGGCTTCATGTTGTCAATGACACGGCATGATGTGGCCCCGCCCTCTCTCTTGCTATAAATGTAACGTCATGTCCCGTCTGTCATTGACAGAATGTGGGAATAACCTCGTGCGGAGTCGCCTGATCCCTCTGGTGCGATATAGTGTTCATTTTGTTCCCATCTGTCAACATGTCGCAAGAAAAGGCCGTTGGCACCGAGGCGGTGCCGGCCGTCAGCCGCAATGAGGACCAGGGAGAGGTTATCACGGCCATGCAGAACGAGCGCCAGATGAGTGTGAGAGACTCGCTTCGGTTCTGGCCCAAGGCCATCCTCTTCTCCTTCATTATCTCCTTGGCTATCATCATGGAGGTGAGCCAGCCCTATCTCATTGTATCCTTGTGCAACGGTGCTAATTGGACCTTTCCAGGGCTACGATACCAACTTGATGAGCAACTTCTACGTCTTCCCAGCATTCAAATACCGCTATGGCGATCAGGTCGACGACAAGGGCATTCCTTTGGTGTCTTCTAGATGGCAGACCATCATCAACAACGGTGTCCAGGTCGGATCCATCATCGGCCTCATCATCAACGGCTTCGTCACTGAATGGCTCGGTTACAAGAAGACCATGATTATCTCCATGATCGCTATGATTGGCGCGGTCTTCATTCCTTTCTTCTCCAACGGTCTTCCCATGTTCTTGGCTGGTGCCTTGATCCAGGGTATTCCGTGGGGTATTTTCCAAACCCTCGCAGTCACATACGCTGCCGACATCTGCCCGATGTCCCTGAGAGGTGAGTCTCTTGTTCCGGTGCAGAGCTGTTGGTTCACAACGCTAATGATGTCTTGCAGGTTACATGACATCCTGGGTGTAAGTTCACCATGCCAAGTGGCGGCCCATTGGGTAAAGTCAAGCGCTAACAACGTTAGAAACATGTGCTGGGTAATTGGCGGACTGATCAGTAGTGGCATGCTCCGCGGACTTCTGCAAATCGATAACCAGTGGGGATATCGCATCCGTGAGTCAACAAGAATCGCAAGTTGTGGGTGAGCTGGCTAACACGATCCGAATGCAGCCTTCGCACTCCAATGGGTCTGGCCCATCCCCATCATCATCGGTACACTGTTCGCCCCCGAGAGCCCATGGTGGCTGGTTCGCCAGAACCGCCTCGATGAGGCCAGGGAAGCGGTGCGCAGCCTGACGTCTCCCAAGAGCGGTATCGAATTCGACCTCGACGCCCACATGGAGATGATGCGCCTCACCAACCAGTTCGAGATCGAGGTCAGCTCCGGCACCCACTACTGGGACTGCTTCCGCGGCACCGACCTCCGACGTACCGAAATCGCCTGCATGGTCTGGCTGACCCAATCCTTCTGTGGCGTGCCGTTCATGGGCTACGGCGTCCAGTTCATGATCAACGCGGGCCTCAACGAAGAGAACGGGTTCACCTTGGGCCTGGTACAGAACTGCATCGGTCTCATCGGCTGCTTCATTGCGTGGTACATCATGACCCACGTCGGACGCCGCACGCTGTACCTCGCCGGTCTCGCGGCCATGGTTGTGATCCTCCTCGTCATTGGAGGAATCGGTATTCCCCCGATGATTGAGAACGACCCTGCATCAAACGCGAGGTCCTGGGCCGTGGGTGCTCTCATCATCCTCATGCTCTTCCTGTTCCAGTTGAGCGTCGGCCCCTCTTGCTACACGCTCGTTGCCGAGATGCCCTCCACCCGCCTCCGCGTCAAGACGGTGGCTCTGGCCCGCGCGTTCTACAACTCGGGTGGCTTCATCGTCAACGCCATCCAGCCCAAGATCGTCGGCAAGAACGACTGGAACTGGGGTGCGAAGGGTGGTTTCTTCTGGGCCGGCATCGCCGCTCTCTTTTTCCTCTGGACCTTTTTCCGCCTCCCCGAGCCCTTCGGCCTTACCTACTCGGAGATCGACTTGCTGTTCGAGCACCGTGTCGGCGCGCGCCACTTCTCTCAGCAAGCCGCCGACTCTCTCCGACCCCAGCTGGAGGAGGTCGCCAACCGCCAGGAGAAGGTGGCTACCGTGGTGAGCCACCAGGAGGCTTAGATGAGCAAGGTTTCGTCGGCGTATGCTGTTCTGTCCGTTGTGGCGAGCCACAGAGGTCGTCTTTGCTCATTGCTCAAAGTTGAGGTGTTCACAATTTAAGGAGCATGGGATCAGCATACTTGATTTAATCCCTAATATAATGTACTGAACCTTATCCACATCCACATCGCGCGCTTATAGGTGCATTCGAGCCATAGAATGGTCGCGTACGTTGCTATTACTACGGACGGCACATCACCGTGTGTAATATTGAAAGCGAGTGTTTTGCGAAACCTTGAATAATCGTAATGGACGTTACTTAGCATCATGCGACTGAGTATTTCTACTACTACGGGAATTACATCACGTGTGTAGAACTACTCTAATATTATTGCCGGCGAACACAGAATCGATTGCGCCGCGAAGGCCCGAGTCCAATGCAGTGATGCTTGGTGTTTGAGTATCCTGTTCTCAAGGAGACAGGCTCACGCAGCCATCAGCGCTGTCTTCCTGGAAAATACCGCTAAAGACAACGCCCTCGTTGATGCCGGCTGGCTGGAAACCGTTCTTGGTGATGTCACCTTCGCCTCCGACAGGCTTCTTCAAACAACCAAAGTGGTACTGGCCCTGGCCACCCACCTCGTTGGGTTGAGCCTTGCCCTGAGCCTTGAGCGCGTCCTGACCTGTGGAGTAGAAGACTTGGGTCGTGCTAGCGCTGCCGTCAGCATCCGAAGTGTCGGGAATAACTTGAAGGAAGGGACTTACTTCTTATTGAAGTCTAAAGTGACAGCGAAGTTGTGAATGACACCCTCGGTAAAGGGAGTGCTGAATAAGAGTGGGGGTGCCGGTTTGGTGTTGACGTTGCCGAATAGCTGGAGGGTGTCCGGGTCGGCTTTGGGGTCGCCGCCAAGGATGGTCCCGGTCTTGAGGACTACCTGGTTGGTGCTGAAGTCGTTGCTCTCTAGGAAAGCCAACTGGTATTCGTGGGACACGTTGAGGGGCCTCTGGGCATCTTTCTGAAGACTGAAATGAAGTGTCTTGACGCCGGCGGTAGAATCATCGGTGCCCGAGTTGCTGGCCGGAAGAAGCTCAGCGCGACGGAAACCGGTCTGGTTGTTGAAGATGGACTTGTCGCTGGAGGGCATGTAAGTCATCTCAGATTCCTTCATGGTCTATTTTGGAAAAGAGCCCCGGCTTACCTGATTGTGACCTCCACGGGCACGTTTGCTTTGCCGTCGAAGGGCGATCCGGCCTGCTTGGGCAACTGAAGGACCTTGCTGAAGCTCAGGCCAGCGCCAAAATTGTTCTTGGAGTTGAAGAACTTGTTGTCGGCGTCGAATGCCTTGAGGTCGGTGCCCGCGGGGATTCGACCGTCAAACTGGAGTTTGCACTTTTGGGCCGCCGCGGCCGAGGCAAGGGAGAGAAGAATGAATGACACTGAGTACTGCATCGTGAAGTTGGACCAGCCTGATGAGTTTAAAGAGTGAAAATGGGTAGGGAACTAGTAAATGAGAGACGTAAGGATGGGAAAAAGAAACCCCCAAGATGAAAAACCTAAGAAAATGATGGAGCGAAACTGACAGACGAACATGGTTGGCATGAGGGATTTGGCTCGGCCTTTTGTATGTTTCTCATGGAATTGCTTAACCGCATGCACCCGCTCCCTCTAAACCGTGGGATGAGGCGACGAACAGCGACTCATGAGCATGCTTAACAGCAACTAGACCGAGTTCGTCGATCTTTCAGGCGTCCGGAGCTTTGCTGTAGCATCACAGCCGCCCGGAACGGATCTTGAAGCCCGAAACCTGGCTGTCAGCTGAGGAAGGTTTTCCTTCAGACCGGGATGCCTGTCAACGAACATTACGACTTTGGAAAGGAGAGAGGGCCACTCAAGCACTGAACTTGGTCAGCAAAGCGTCGGCGAAATAGTCCGTTTAGGTCCGGTTGTCACAAAGGTGTGGAGCGGGGGAAGATCAAACGACGTCGTCTCAGGGACTGACATTTCGGTCTCGCCCGGAGCTTCCTCGTAGCAGTCAAGAGATCAGATGGGCCTCAAAATGACAAAACACAGGGACAGGTGAAGAAGTTGGGACGGGCGGGGGAACCCTGAATGTGGTTGTTGGTTCGCTGTCAAGCAAGCGTCCCAAGTTGCTGCCGTTCCCCGTTTCATCTGTTTTTACACGGCCCAGCCGAACTGGGGTATCTGCGCATGCGTAACGAGACTGAGATACTGACTCATTTTTTTTTTGTCTCTAATTCGAGCATTATTATCCAGAGACTCGCCTACAATTCCAGGGAGATATCCAATCGCCAAGGCATCGGATCGGATGTGATTTGATGGGCGATCCGGATGGTACACATGGCAGAACAAGCTCAGAAACTTGCTTCAGCTGGTTAGTAATTATGACGGCCTTGAACGTCCAGGCGGCGATGCCAAAGGGGGGAATTATTCTTGCTTCGCTGGTCAAGGTCAGGTCTAGGGCCACTGGAGTGGTGGTTGTAGCTAGGTCTATTTGATCTTGTAGTTGCAGATGGCTTGAACGGCAGAAGGAATTCCGCTGTTCTCTTGCAAGCATAATTTCTCATTCCCTGACCAATCTTGGTCCCGATAAACGAGCCATGCCATAGTTTCATTGTGACAAGGGACAGATGTTTGCACAGAGTATCGACAGTACGTCAAGTAAGTTAAGGGGACGACAGGCTGGAATTGTAAAAATCTCTGCGGATCAGGAATTTGCGTGTAGGTGCCGGTTGCCGGTGGCTTGGGGCTAAGAAGCGGGAATCCTGTGTAGAGGAGTTGAGCCACAATTACAACCCCGTTTTATTCTTTATTTCTCTTTTTGTACAGAAAGGAACGGATGCGTTTCCTAATATGTTTCACGAGCAGTAACGTAAGGGGGAAAAATACATGAAGAAGGGAAAAGGGAGCGATTGCTGAAGATGGCGTGGCGCTGTGAACGCACGGACCACTCTCAATGACTTTTCGTCAAGTCCTCGTTGCTCTTATCGATACGGTTATCGGCCATCCTTATCGATAGTTTAGTGGGTCCCAGTGATCTCACAAAAGATCTGGGCCGCTGACGCTAAGCCCAAGCCGTTGACATTTACAGCACGGTAAGTGCCATTTAGGCCGGGTCCCGCCCGCCTTCCTGTGGCCTTGGGACCTTGGACTCCACCGTGGTGGTTCTTTCCAGGTTCGGGGAAGTCGCGGTTCACAACAACATCCGATCCAGCAAGGAACTTGGAACTATTCTACCTCGACTTGTCCAATTGTTTTCTTTTGGCCACACAGCGGTTCTCGCTGCAGTCTTGGATAGTCTCGTTTTCCATCTTGCACCCAATGCAGACGCAAGCTACAAACTTTATCACCTTCCCGTCCAAGGTAAACTTTCGAGCTTGGGTGCTCCCGAGCACCTTCTGAGACGCGTCAAGCTTGGGCCCTGGGATATCTTTCGCCTTGCCTTGCCTCGCCTCAGCCTCGAAACCGTCATTTTCTACCGAACCACTCGAAAATCCCCTGCATTCTCGCTACCTAGCCCGACGAGAATCCAGAGCGGGAACGCAGCAGGTCTCCGGTGGCTTTTCGCGCGACAGTTGCGATAGAAAGGACCCTTACTTACCATCGCGAACCCCGGTCTTCTTGCCTCGCCTCGGCTCACCGCGTCCCGACCGCATCGCACCGCATCTAGCCACCTCTCGAACCACACCACCGCGTCCCAGAACGACTACGACCTCCCTCGAATGAACACATGAGGGATTCGCAGCCTTCCCTGACGTATCAAAGATCTTGACCGCGACCCTCGGTTTCGGAAGGCCTTCAGAAGTCGACAATAAGCTGCGGCATCGCGCGTCACCGTTGTCAATTCTGTCCATGCAATTGCCACCTTGGACAACTCGAGCCGCATTTGCCTTTTCCGCCCGTTGTGGAGGAAAAACTTGAAATAATCAGCTCGTTCCCGCATTTGACGGCGCCTTTCCGACCGCCAAAATCGCAGGAGCTTGGGTGGGAGACCGTCTGGTTTTGAGATTCTGGGTAACAGGTTTTAAGCCATTACCGGAGGCCCGCGTCCCGGTACATTGGGATACGAGCCACACTTGCTGGTCAATTTACATCCCTGAGCAAGCAACTCCAATGGGCCAGCTTTGAGCAACAGTTTACCATGCCTACCACTCAGGTGACTCCCTCGGAGGATCTTCTTTTGCAAGGGATCGCCGATGCCCTCTTCAAAGCGCGGAAGGTCGTTGTCATCACCGGCGCCGGTATCAGTACCAATTCAGGCATTCCTGTATGAATCGTCTCCTTGACACCTTTCAATTTTGCTCACGCACACACTAACTCATCAACCAGGACTTTCGAAGCGAGAACGGTCTGTACTCCCTGATTCAGGCCCAGTTCGATGCTGCGGCACGGCAAGATGCCACTGCCCCAGGATGCCATGCATCAACTGGTATCAGTCAAGAGGAGGAACAGGAGCCGCCTGCCAAACGCCGCAGGCTGTCTTTCCAAGATTCCGCTATATACCTGCCCAGCGAAGACTCCCAAATCTCCGAGGATTCGGCCGTATCTGGCTTTAATGATGACAAGTTTCATTTTTCCAAGAAGCCGGCTTCACAAGACCGTAGTTCCGATGCCACAGCATTCACTGGCCCAATCACCAGAGCGAGGTCAAGGGAGTCTTCCGTCGAAGATCGGATGCAGACAGACACGACTTCGAAGAAAGCCCCCGCGCCTGTGCGCAGAAAGTGCTCGACGAGGTCGTCTCGGCAAACAAGCCGAGCTCGGTCGTTACCGCCCGACGAGAGCCCTCAGAAGTTCTCTGAGGACACAAGCCAGGTCAACGTCACGGAGACCCGGCATGAGTCAATGCAACACGACACACCCAACAGCTTCCTGCGCCGGCGAGGCCGCTCCTCGAGTCCTGACACCCGGCGGAGACCCAATGCTTATCAGGCACAGTCCGCCGCGTTGCGAAAGAGATCGTTGTTGACAGCCTCTCTGTCCTCGACCCAATTAGCCGAAATCAAAGAAGGCTCACGCTTCGCGTCAAGTCCTCTTAACTCTGGTCAGGGTCGGTCAAAGCTCGATTCGCACGTAGAAGAGCCCGATTCCGTGCCGGTTCATCCTGGTGCCAGTCACGTAACGCCAAAGAGCTCGAGGTTCTGCTTCAGCTCATCGCCTCTTTCTTCCCCACCCAGTGGCCTCCCACAGACGCCGACTTTCCGCAAGGACACTGAATGGTACTCGCAGTCAAACCTTGTGCGTCAGTCGCTGGGGTTCAGCTCGTCGCCATTGTCGTCGCCACCGCCTGTTCTATTCGACCCGTTCGAAGAGCGGTCCTCGTCCCTCAGTAGGCAAACGTCTAGTACTGCGAGTAGTGCGGCGTCTTCAGACACCGACGAAGCGCCGTCATTCTGTCAACCCAGCAAGTCAACGTTGCCCAATATTAAAGGCAGAGATCTATTCGACGCCTCCATCTGGGCAGATCCGACGCGAACGTCAGTCTTTTACACTTTCGCGACGACCTTAAGGCAGAAAGTGAAAGACGTGGAGCCCACAGAGTCGCATCACTTCATCGGCCATCTCCGGAATCGTGGGAAGCTCGTCCGTTGCTACACGCAAAACATCGATCAGATCGAGGAGAAGGTTGGTCTCTCAACTTCTCTTCAAGAAGGGCCAGGTCACCGCGGCCGCTTTTCGAGGAAATCAATCGGAGCGACACTGGCAACAACAGCTTCATCAAATTCACCAGCTAGCGGCGAGTCGTCTTCAAGCGGACCTGAACATGGCGAACAGGCGAAGGAACTGGGCGACTCAGAAAAGGTCTGCAGTACGGAATCCCGACCCCAGCAGTCTGACCGGAAGTCCAACGGTGTGGAATGCGTGTTCCTACACGGGTCGTTGGAGTCGCTTAGGTGCTTTCTTTGCGGCAGGATCTGTCCTTGGGACGAAGACGGACGAGCGCACGAGACCCTGTCCGGCAGACAGCCTGAGTGCCCCTTCTGTGCCGGTGCGACAGCGGCGCGGCAAGAAAGGGGTAAGAGGGCCTTGGGCGTTGGCAAGCTGAGGCCAGACATTGTCCTTTATGGCGAGGAGCACCCGAACGCCCATCTCATCTCTCCCATTGTCACTCACGACCTCGGACTTAGCCCCGATCTCCTCCTTATCCTGGGCACCTCGCTAAAGGTACATGGCCTCAAGATCCTTGTCAGGGAATTCGCAAAGACTATTCACAGCAGAGGCGGCAAGGTTGTTTTCGTCAACTTCACCAAACCTCCGGAAAGTTCATGGGGAGACATCATCGACTACTGGGTCCAGTGGGACTGCGATGCATGGGTGTCGAACTTGAAGGACAGAATTCCGCTGCTCTGGCTGCCCCCAGGCACGAAGCTACCCAAGAAGAAAAGGGAGAACAGCGAAAAAGCAAAGAAAAGACAGAGCACTGCTGAAGAGAAGCCAAATGTGGATGCGTCGAAGTTGAAATCGGACTTGGCGAAAACTGAGGTTCTGCGAGATGTCGAGCGACCAGATGCTACAGAAGAGAATTCTGACGCCTCCAACTCTATGTGCTCAAATGTCCAGTCGCAGGTCCAGGAAGAAGCAACAACAACTTCGCAGCCGGCATCTTGCCCGAAACGGACCGATGGCGCAGTGGAAGCCAAATTGAAACCCAAGGAAGCGAAGAAGCAAAAGCCGAAGCCACAGAAGGCTGCTTGTTTGAACTTGCAAGAGATTGCCCCCTCCAGGCTCACGGGCGTCACTCCCGTTGAAGAATCTCGAAGAGACGTTTCCCTCGAGCCACAGGAGCACACCTATCTCAAGTTGGAACAGAATGCTTCTACCCAGCCAGGGGATACTCCAACTCTAAGGCTGCGAGACGTCACCACCACCAAGCCCCCGCCTCAGCGCCCCATGGCTGTCCGTGACGACAGGACAAATGCAGCCTGGGTGACGTGGAAGGTCATCACCGACCTTCACCGCATTACCGGTAGTAATCCAACCGCACTCTTGCAGCCCTCTACGGTGGCGCTTCGGGAATCAAAGCTCAAACCCAAGCCCAAACGACCTAGGCAATCCGCACCGGCTGCATTGTCCCATTTGCCAGAACCTATGGCCACTGCCAATTCCTCACAATTGAGTTCATCCATGCCAGGTATCAACCAACATGAACAAACACCAGTGCTTGTTCCGAATGGAGGCTCCGAGACAAAGGATACTGTCATGGTAGGGACCGAGGAAAGTGCGGGCATGGTTGTAGCTGTGAAGCTTAACCCACGCAAACGCAGACCAAAGACTCTCTTTGGCGGTGAGGTTGTCCGGCCAGCGACATCTCGAACCACCAAAGATGCTCTAAAACCGAACCCCCAAAGGGTTAAGACATCACAGACAAAAACACAAGCCATGGCCTCACCGGTTTCGCCCAAGATTCTTTCAGACATTGAGAGGATATCGATGGACTCGCTCACCTTACCTCCCATCACGAACCAGTCTAGCGACGGTTTTCAGTCACCGAAGCCGCAACCCTTGGAACCCGCACATTCCCCAATAGGACCTCTCTCGGCCATGTCACCCAACACCCTGACTAGAATCGATCCCCTGATGGAGAACCCGTTTCGAATAACCGACAACCTACTGAAACAGCTGTGGGAAGCGCCTAACTGGTCAAGGCCCTCAAACTGCAGTGAGAAGGTCAAGAGGAAGGGACAATCCACGAAGGGCACAGACGCTGCCATGGCGTTGCGAGGAATCAAGAAGTGATAGGGCGGGGTAGGGGCTGGGCTAGGGAGGAAGTCTGCTAAGCTGATCCCTCATGAGAGGACACAACTAGCTTGCGCAAGGAACACAAACAGAAAGTGCTGAATTATACCCCAGCGGAGGACTGACTACATGTCCGTGATCAAAAGCGGAAAAAAGATGGACGAAAACTAATGATCCTTACAATAAACCTTCTGCCACCGTGCACCACCTTGCGTGTTTCCTCGTCCTCCATTGCCCATCTGCAGTCCCAGGAAAACGAATCATGAAGTGACTGCTTTGCGGGGTCCAGCAAGTCATTGCCACTGAGACCATGCATGAGCACATCGTCTCCAGTTCGACCACGCGTGCATTCCGCGGTACGTGCATCGAGTCAGAGTCTCGAACGGGGATCCATCACAAGCCGGTCGATACGCTGCAAGAAGCACACGCGCTGGGGCATGAGCCTCGGAACCTGCTTAAGCCCCTGCTTTTTTTTGCATTCGCTCCTGCCGGCTCAGCCTGTTGAAGGCTGACCGTGGAATGGTGCCATGCACCGCGAGAAGGCTGGATTTCGACCTGAGAAGAACACGTGGGAACGTGGCTTGGGGCGGTTAGTTTGTCTTTCGCCGGTCACTTTTGTCACCAGCCATCATGGCGCTAAACGATGCCAGTCTATGGAGGGGTAGTTTGTCGACAGTCCATATTGGCCACCTACTGCACAAGGTTGGGCAAGATTGAATGGGCTGATAATTAGAAAAGGTGGCTAGTCAGGCAGTAACCTCGAAGGGAATGTTTCATTGTGGCTATCCAATCCGAGGCATCCCAGTTGCCGATTAAGACCCTATCTTCCTCTCCCTCTTGATTGAATAGAACATTCCATGTCTCCGGAATAGACCCCGAAGGGGATGCGATGACACTCAGCGTTTGGACCCGGTCCAGAAGGGCAGTCACGAGGGTTGTCAGCCGAGAGAATCATGTGCGCAGGGAAATTCCGTGCGAAACGGCAATGTCTGTGGGAATGGATGCGGCTGAAGGGTTGTCATGGAAGCCTAAGATGTTCTGGAGTCGGTGAGACGAACTCTGGGCTCGAGTGTGCAGTAGTCTCGGCCGGCGCACGTACCGTCCATATCTCAGCCCCGTGTCCATCCGCATCTCACGGTCCGGAGGAGGTGTGGCGGGAAGGAGATGTCAGGCAAATATTTCCAGCTTCCGCAAGCTTCTTGGGGTTGCGACTGGTTCCTCAACACTCGGGTCTGGAACAGCTGGCCATCGTCGTCGGCTTTGTCGTCGTCCGGGGTTGCCGAACCTTGTAGAGCTGCTGGAAAGGTCAACGAGTTGATCTGGCCAGCTGATAACAGGCTGGGGGTGGTCGTCTGTAACAACTCCCCGGTTAACAACTCCTCGGTGGTGGCTTGCTGAACCCACGTGCGGGACGCGTGCCGAGGGCCCGTATGGTCTGAAAGCCTCAACTCACGACACCGTCTCCAGATGTTAAGGATGGCATGCCGGAGTCGCCGCACTGAGCAGGTTGAAAATGGCGGGTTAGGAAGTCCAATCAGGGAATGCAGCATCTAGGCTTCCAGCTGGCGACAGCAAAGTCGGCGGGCTCAAGCCACTTTGACGATGGAGGGGCAGGGACTGGATGAGAGTTTCTGGTTGTGTGCCAGGGTTGTTGGTAGGTGGCTTGCTGTACCACCACTAGCACCATTTTTCAAGCCGTACATGCGGATTGCCGACGGCAAGGTCGTAGAAGCCAGTAGCCCGATTCAACGATCGAATCATTCGTGGATCGTCAAAGCTGGTCATGATCTTCAGTGGCCTCGAAGGGCACAACAAAGGCGCTTGCTGTGCCCTTTCACCAACGTGCAAGCGCCTTTTCTCTTGTCGCGGACGCCAGCCATCATTAACCAGAAACTGACTGAAAGTTGAATAATGTCAATAATTAGTTGGTTATATGGCGCATGATGGAGTAGGAGACGAGCCAACTCGCGGGATACGCTATGTCGCTGTGTTGTTAGCTTGGGAATCGTCTGGCGATTTTCAACCTACATGTCATTTCTTTGCCTGTTGGCGTTTGGAGGGCTGCATTGATGCGGAGAAGCAAGCCCCTGTCCTGTCAAGTATGCCACCAGTTGAGGAGCCCCTGGGGGAATTGCCCGACTTCCTAAGACGTATTCGCACTCGAATTCTATCCTCGGTCTCACTCTCTCGCCTGGCCGAAGTCCAGGTGAAGGGCGTCGACTCATTCCCGCCNTTCCAATGCAACCCCTGCCCTGGCCGCCGTTGCAATGCATCCGTGACAGCTGTGGAGATTCCTGGATGGCATGGATACCTAAAGTAAAGAGGTGCCTTGATCTCGACCAAGGTCACATCACGGACCAAGTCGACGCTTAATCAAACTTCAACTCTGCATCGTTTTTTGGCCTTATTCTTTCCAGCGTTCGCCTCCTTGGATCTTGGGGCCTTTAATTTTCCCCATCTTTTGGTAACATCCTTCAGTCGGCTATCAACTCGAGCACCTCCAAGCTCTACGCTCTTTCCAACACAATTGGCGCGTTTGAGAAGAGTTCAACAAGTTGTTGCCAAGATATCACAAGCCATCGGGCCTTTCGTACGCCCAGCGAGCAAAAGAGCACAAGGTTTAAAGCGAATGCGACCAATTCCCTCAGTCGGCCGAGTGTTACTTGATCGCATTTGGTTGCTCAAAGCCAAGTGCCGCGCTTTCGTTGCCCACACGTGAGATAAGCTTCCGGGGTGCCGAGGAACAAAGGAGCAGCACCTGCTTACCCGTCACCCAAACGGTCAGGAGAGGCTTAGTTGATGGTGACCACTTCCGCCTCCCGTGTTGGCAAAGCAAAGGGACAAGACGCAAATTTCCGACGCCTATTTTTGATATTGGCCCTATTGAAAAGGTATGATGCCTCCACCAGGCTTCCTCGGATTTCCTCCGGCCTTTGTTGAGCAGCTAGCATCTCTGCATTAACGTCAAGATCTTGCCCGCAGTGTGTTTCACTGGACAGACAGGGCGTTAGTTTGTACCAAGCCACGCTGTAGCTTCATCGACGTGGTCGTCGATCACTCCCGTTTCCGTGGCTTACTGGCACACATCGTTGTCTGGCAATGCGGCCAACAACACCACAACTGCGGCAAGGCTCGTTGCTTATCCGAGGGAGGATTCGAGCGGCTCTGTCTTGTTACGTCGGCCCCTTCGCCCATTCTTTGTTGTATTTCCTCTCAAGGCCGTGGGCTTTGCTACTGGCCTATCCGTGCGTGCGTCGAAGACGCCTATGACGGGAATCTCGAGACGCCCTCATGACGTGGTGGAGACTGCTCCCCCTTCATGCCAGCGTCGATAGTCGACAGGAACCTCTTTCCAGTTTAAACCTCTCAACCCCTTGGTCCAGGCGCTCTCCCGAGGGCGCTAACGACCACTTTGACTCGGGGCTGGGGCAGTTAGCTTCTAACCTCAGACCTTTCGGAAGAGCGCTTTGGCTCGTGAGCAATACCGGGAGTACCTTTCTAGTCTTTTCTGCGCCCCCCCCCAAAATATCAAACGTCGCCGTCACTTGGACGCTTCAGGAAACAAGTTTGGTTGATCGGATTCTTATGTTGCGCTTGAAGCATCAAGTCCAAGCTTGAGCGACATGGCACTTGACGGGATCTTTGTTGCCCAGTAAACAGACCAACCGTCTGTATCCAGGTGGCTTCGCACTTGCCTGCCGAAGTAGCAGCGAAGTCGTCCGGTGAGGGAAGCAGAAGATTTGCACCAAGCAAATCCCAGCGTGCATCTACGTGCAGAGGACGGTGAGCGACTGACATGACAAGAAATGCAGCCGGTACCTCTGAAGTACATGTAGACGGATCAAAGAAGAGCTTCCACTCCATCCCAAAAGTCTTGCCCCGCGGTCAAAGCCTTTGTGTGTTGTGTTTCTTTCAGAGCCACCCTTGTGTTTGGATTCGTGGACATTCGATCTTCAGTCATATTGGTCCTGTGCCCTCCCCGACTCCAAGGGACCACGGCCATTCGTTGCCCGACCTTCTCTCATCTCGATTCCAACATTTTTCAGCTTACATCCTACCTCTCTAGGTTGTTGCTGACAGGCCTCACCATCCCTTCCCATTCGCCGTTCCGGCCGTCGTTCATGAACCCCCACTTGCTGGTCCGCCAGGTAAGCTGTGCCTCCGGGTCTACCGCAACCTAATTCTGGAAAGGCTTGCTCTCTCGCGCCTGGCTGGCTGTCTCGCAGCGGTGCGCCTCCTTCTCAGATTGGTGTTGGGGGGGGCTCGAGATTGAGGGACTGGCGCCACGATTTCCAACTTTTTTTTTTTTTTAAACGTCCGAAAGGAAGCGGAGGAGAGGCCAACTTATAAAAAGAAGATGGTCAACCCGAACCGATGGTCGTGGTCAGGAGGGCCTCGGAAAGCTCACGTTGGAGATGACGCGGTGACGAGCGATCAATCTCTGGTCAGTCCCCCGTGCAAACCCGATTCGAGCGAGGCCGGCAGCGTCCCAAAAGAGAAGAAGCTGCATCTCGGCGCTACGGGTGTCTCGTCACGTCGGCTGTCTCACAACCGGTGGAGTTGGCGGCCAGACACAGCCATATCGGTGACCCGAGAAGTTGCTCGAGAAAACGAACTTGAGAGCGAGAAACAGAATTCTTCAGATCAGGAGAAAGCAGAACAGCGAGCCAACGATATCCGCCAGTCATCAAAGCCCGGCATCAAAAAGGTCGATGCCGCCCCTGCCCCTCTCTCGGGACGAAGATCGCGGCCGTTGTCCATGTTGACGCCGGCAAGCTTGTCTTTTGGCGCCTCGCCGTCCTTTTCACACCTCGAATCCCGAGGCAAACCGGAGGTGCAACAACAGGAACAACAGCAAATGGCCGAAGCACGGGAGGAGCGATCCTCTCAACCAAACCCTCCTGCCGGTCAGCCTTCTGCCGGGGTAAAGGAGGTGTTTAATCGACTACATCGAAAGTTCAGCACTCGCAGATTGCAGCCAGCTCAACACCAGCAGCAACAGGAGGATCCGATAGAACCGACACCGCCGCCCTCTCGGCATCAGAATCAGGACCAGGATCCTGGCCAGCAACCCCAGCAGCAGCAGCAGCAGCAAACCGCATCGAGACCCATGCAATCTGCGATGCGACGTCGACTCCAACTCCACAATCCCCAGAATACCCTTCGAGGATCCCCAAGCACGACCCCGGTCACCCACATCATCCAAGGTCGGGGCCAGAGCCAAGTCCAAATCCAGGCTTGGGGTCACGTTGACAGCGACCGCATCGCTGCAACTCTGCCAGGGCTCGACGAAAACTCAACATTGCAGCTGCCGCCACCATCCGCAAACAGGCGTCCCGCGACAGCCACTGGCGCCCCGGCGCACAGTCCTGGGTTTGGCACCGCATCGCCGTCACATGCTGCAGCAGCGGCAGACGATACAGGGTTCCTGAGCCGCTTCATGCGCCGCCGATTGACAGTCAAAGAAACGGACGGCCAGAACAATAAGAAGAAGTGGATTTCCGCAACCGGCGACAATACGAGTCTGCGGCCCGAGGTTGACCAGAACATGGCCTTTCCTGATCCGAACCTTGCGCTTACTGAGACGACAACCACGGAGCACGACGCCCAGGCACAGTCTGGTCCGCCGAGCGCCGTAACAATTCCATCGAAACAGCAGCAGCAGCAGCAGCAAAAGTCAAACCGTGCCCGACAGGCTGAGACAGTCGCGGACGTTGAAGGTAGTGGCACATCGGTTTACAACGTCCCGCGGTTTCTACGACAAGTTTCGAAGCGCAGGCGGGCAGTCACAACGAGCTCGGCCCATGGTGTTGATGCTGCCAACCCCCCACACATCTCAGGATCGCACTTACAGCCACAATTCCCATCGGGATCGGAGTCAAAAGGCCAAGCCCAAACCGAGCAGCAAATGCCGTCCTCCACTTCGGCGCCGCAATTACCCAAGTTGCGAACCAAGACCAGTTTCGGAAGGCGGTTCTGGTCGACCACGAGCTCTAATGACTTTGGGGACGACGGCGTGGCCAAGACCGAGACGCCGGCACCAGCACCGGCGCCCCGAGCAGTGTATGTGCCCAAGCACGCTGCGTCCGACTTTTCCCGCACGACGACTAACACGCGCCACCATCGCCACAGCATTGTCCTCAACAACCACCGCAACAATAGCGCGCGCCCCCTTTCGACCATAGCCGCGGATGTGAGGGAAGAAGATTCGGACCACCAGGACCACGGCCGTCAGTGGCAGCAGGCGCCTTTGGCCGAAAAGACGGAAAAGCGCAAGTCACGAGAGCTACCGTCCAAGTACGAGGCGCCGTCTCCACAAGAACTGCACCGGCGTCTTGAGATAATCAAGAGCAGCGAGATTGAAGTGGTTACCACCAGGGAGCCACCCGCGCTCGATCTTTGGCAGCTGCAGCGCACCCTGTCGCAGAATGCTTCAAATAGGTCGCCCAACGGCAAAGGGCCCGCCTTGAGTTCGTCTCGTCCCAAGTCGTCGTCCAAACGTCACAGCTTCAACCTCGTTTCTGATCCCTTTGCGCGAGATCTCACGCCGCCCAAGTCAGCGTCGCCAGTCGAAATGGAAGCGCCCTTTCACCCTCCGAGCCACACACAGAACATGAGTCCGGAGCAGGAACCAGCGCAACCCCAAACGCCGCCGCAACCACGGGCGGTGCCTCTCTTCCCTCTGCTGTCTTCGAACCACCCTCATTCTCGACCACAAACTCAGCCCCAAGAGGTCCCACGCGACAGAGAGATGTCGGACTACGAGCGCTTCATCGCGGAAGCCGAAGCCGCCGACCGCGAGTACCATGCGCAGATGTGGAGCAACCTCGCGCGGCGCTCCGGGCACTACGCCTTCAATACCAACGTCTTGGGCTCGACGAGGCCCGAGCATGCCCCCCTGACGGCGTCGCACCCGATCCCCAACAGCAAGCGGGACAGCGCGTACTATTCGGTCTGTAAGAGGGCGAGCATGATGTCGACGACGGCCGACGACGAACGGCACATGCTGCTCAACTCGGCGAGCTTCAACGCAAACGCGAACATCGGCTACAGCGCCAGTGCTGAGTCGCAAAAGGCATTGCGGCGCCATTCGAGCGTCTCGCGCCGTATCGCGGATTACATCAAGCCGCCGAAGCCAACCTTCGAGCCCTCGGCCTACGACATCTGGCTTTCCCCGCCCGCTACCGGACGGGCCAATCGTAAGAGCATCATTGCGGGTGTTCCGCAGAACTGATGGTAGATCATTGCGAATGAGCCCGCCATGAGTGTCCATCTGTGGATAATTTTATTTTCCTTTTTTTCCTTTTTTTTTTTTTCCCTTTTTTTGGTTTGTTTTAAAAGACGGGGGGAAGAGGGGAAGAAAAGGCGTTTTGGATGCGTGAAGATGGAGATACCTTTGGATGGGAAGGGCTGGAGATATCCACTTGGGGATGACGAATTACTGAAATGGACATGTCCTTATTTTACTTATTTCTTTAATCAAGAATTTGAAGCTTCACATTGTACTGGCAAACTCCATTAGAGTTTGTGCTCGATCCTTTTCTTTTCCTTCTTCTTGCTCTTTCGGATTTTTTGAGGGCTACTACCCGGTCTGGGATCCTGTCGTCGACGAGGAACGGATAGCAATACAGCACCGCCAAGATTATCTCTCATCTCACTAACGGTGAGCCAAAGTGTCTGAATGCATCTACACCGAGGTCACGGTTCGGAATAACCCCTGTCCTTTATCTCTTCACCGAACTCCGATCTTGCTTGTCCAACGTACAGTACACCACTCACTGGCCTTGCTTACTAGGTACGTCAGGTAGGTGAGGCACCCTGGGTAGGTACCTTGCCTCAAAGTCCGCCACCCAAGTACGCAAGTAGGTAAGCAGGGAAAGCAGGTAGGTACCCAACGCCCACGTACCCCACGACGACACGGGCCATTTACCACTCAAGGTTAACGGAGACTGGCCACATTCGGGCCAACGAAGACCCTGTCCAACGCCCTGTGAGTGGCCTACCAATTCGCCATCGCGAAAAAAGTACAGATAACCACTTGTTGCTTGTCGCCTTGGCCAAGGTCGAAATCCTTCCATCGCTTCGGCTTCCCAATTGCTTCCCGTCTGCTTTTTCCTTTCTCCGACCACGCAACCCGCAAACTGTGTGTTTCCCCCCTCGACCCCACCGCGTCACGTTCTCGTCTTGCGTTCCCTTCTCCCCTTATTTTTCCTTTTCCCTCTTTCCACCTTCTGCATCATTCAGCACCATCACCATAGATGCAAAGAGCGACAGGCACAGACAGATCCACCTGCTTTCCTCTCCACCCGTGAGCCGCCCTCACACATCCGAGACGTCCCGTCAGTCCCGCGGTGCGCCCTTCGCCCATCATGGCGCCCCTCGTGGACAACCCCCAGATCAAGCACGCCGAGCTCTGGAAGCCTCTGCCGACACACCTCCACGCCTACGTCTGGCCCTTCATCATCATATGGCCCATCTTCCTGCGCTACTACCTCTCCCCCGACCTCTACGAGAAGCACATCGCTTCCGAGGAATGGACCTTTGTGTGGGTCGGCACCATCATCACCCTCCAGTCGCTCTTCTGGTTGAGCACCCACTGGAGTGTTAAGCTTCAGGCTCTCTTCACTGCCACCCGCGCAAAGTCAATCGACGATGCCCAACTGGTCAAGGTCATTCCCGTCGCCAACGCCGGCGCCGCCGAGATCGTCAAGATCGTTCGTGACAAGGTAAGCGTCGGAATCTCATTGCTTGCGAACACGCCACGTAGCGCGACCACACGGCGGGTTACTAACTTACGTCCCAGGTCGCCGGCAAGATCAACACCTCGTTCCTGTTCCAGAAGCGGCGCTTCGTGTACTACCCCGAGGACCAGTCCTTCCGAACTCTCGCGTACGATATCGATGCCGAGCCGAAGCCCATGATCGGACGCTACCAGCAGTCCAAGGGCATTACAACCCAGGAGGAGCTCACCAGGCTCGAGGAGCACTACGGCCTCAACGCGTTCGACATCCCCGTTCCCACGTTCACCGAGCTCTTCAAGGAGCATGCCGTTGCGCCTTTCTTCGTCTTCCAGGTTTTCTGTGTCGGCTTGTGGATGCTCGACGAGTACTGGTACTACTCGCTCTTCACCCTCTTCATGCTCGTCGCCTTCGAAAGCACTGTCGTGTGGCAGCGCCAGCGCACCCTGAACGAGTTCCGTGGTATGAGCATTAAGCCTTACGACGTGTACGTTTACCGTCTGGGCAAGTGGACCGAGATCTTGAGCGACAAGCTTTTGCCCGGTGACCTCGTCTCTGTTGGGCGCACCAAGGAGGACAGCGGCGTCGCCTGCGATATGTTGCTGGTTGAGGGAACCGCCATTGTCAACGAGGCCATGCTGTCTGGCGAGAGTACCCCTCTTCTGAAAGACTCCATCCAGCTCCGTCCCGCCGATGCCTCCATCGAGCCCGAGGGCCTCGACAAGAACGCCTTCCTCTGGGGCGGAACCAAGGTCCTTCAGATTACGCACGGCAACCCCGACGAGGAGAAGCCCAAGCTCGCCTCGGGTGTCCCGCCCCCTCCTGACAACGGCGCCATGGCCATTGTCCAGAAGACCGGCTTCGAGACTTCCCAGGGGAGCTTGGTTCGCACCATGATTTACTCCACCGAGCGCGTGTCCGCCAACAACGCCGAAGCTCTCCTCTTCATCCTGTTCCTTCTCATCTTCGCGATCGCTGCCTCTTGGTACGTCTGGGACGAGGGTGTCAAGAAGGACCGCAAGCGTTCCAAGCTCATGCTTGACTGCGTCTTGATCGTCACTAGCGTTGTCCCTCCCGAGCTGCCAATGGAACTTAGTCTTGCGGTCAACACCAGTTTGGCTGCCCTTGCCAAGTTCGCCATTTTCTGCACCGAGCCCTTCCGTATCCCTTTCGCCGGTCGCATTGATATTGCTTGCTTCGACAAGACTGGAACCCTCACCGGCGAGGACCTGGTTGTTGAGGGCATTGCTGGCCTTGGCCTCGGGCAATCTGGCACCGACACTCCTCGTGAGTCTGACGGCGCGCACTCGCACATGACCCCGGTCAACGAGATTGGTCTCGACACCACCCTGGTTCTTGCTACCGCTCATGCGCTGGTCAAGCTGGACGAAGGCGAGGTTGTTGGTGACCCCATGGAGAAGGCCACTCTTACCTCTCTTGGCTGGACCCTCGGCCGAAACGACACCCTGACCAGCAAACCCACTACGGCTGCCACCACCGGCATCAGCGGAACCGTCCAGATTAAACGTCGTTTCCAATTCTCTTCCGCTCTCAAGAGACAGAGCTCCGTTGCCACTGTCAACGGTGCGGACAAGCTTGGTAACAGGATCCGCGGCACTTTTGTTGGTGTCAAGGGTGCTCCGGAGACTATCCAAAAGAGGTTGACTGTTGTCCCCGCTGACTATGAGGAGACGTTCAAGTACTTCACCCGTCGTGGCTCTCGTGTCCTTGCTCTCGCCTACAAGCAGCTCACCTCTGATAACGAACTGGGTGCCAGCAAGATCAATGACTTGAAGCGAGAGAACGTCGAGTCTGGACTTACGTTTGCTGGATTCCTCGTTCTGTCTTGCCCCTTGAAGGAGGATGCCAAGGAAGCTGTGCAGATGCTCAATGAGAGCAGCCACCGTGTTGTTATGATTACCGGAGACAACCCTCTTACCGCCGTATACGTTGCCAGAGACATCGAGATCGTTGACCGTGATGTCCTGATTCTTGACGCTCCCGAGGACAATGAGGGCGGTGACAAGCTCGTCTGGCGCAGTGTTGATGATAAGATCAGCATCCCCGTTGACCCTTCGCAGCCGCTGGACCCCAAGATTCTCGAGTCCAATGACCTCTGTGTTACCGGATACGCTCTGGCCAAGTTCAAGGACCAGACTGGCTGGTTCCAGATTCTTCGCCACACCTGGGTTTACGCCCGCGTTTCCCCGAAGCAGAAGGAGGATATTCTCGTTGGTCTTAGGGATATGGGATACTACACTCTTATGGCCGGTGACGGAACCAACGATGTCGGCGCTCTCAAGCAAGCCCACATCGGTATCGCTCTTCTGAACGGCACCCAGGACGATCTCACTCGCATTGCCGAGCACTCTCGCAACACCAAGATGAAGGAAATTTACCAGAAGCAGGTCGACTTGATGAAACGCTTCAACCAGCCGGCACCTCCTGTTCCTGTCATGATCGCCCATCTCTACCCCCCCGGCCCAAGCAACCCTCACTTCGCCAAGGCGGTAGAGCGTGAGGCCAAGAGAAAGAACGTCACTCCCGAGGAGTGGATCAAGGCCAACGGTGTCACCGCTATCGAGACGGTAACTTCTCCCGGTGCGCAGCAGCTTCTCAACCAGGACCCCAAGGCTGCTCGCCAAGCCGCGGCCGCCCAAAAGGCCGCTAGCTTCGCCGACAAGATGACCACCACCATGATGGAGAACGAGATGGGCGGCGACGACGAGCCTCCCACCCTGAAGCTTGGTGACGCTTCCGTCGCCGCTCCGTTCACGAGCAAGCTGCGAAACGTCATTGCCGTTCCCAACATCATCCGCCAGGGCCGTTGCACGCTTGTTGCCACCATCCAGACCTATAAGATTCTCGCTCTCAACTGTCTCATCAGCGCCTACAGTCTCAGTGTTCTGTACCTTGAGGGTATCAAGTTTGGTGATGGCCAGTACACCATCAGCGGTATTCTGATGAGTGTCTGCTTCCTTTCAATCTCTCGCGCCCGTGTCGTCGAGGGTCTCTCCAAGGAGCGACCTCAGCCGAACATCTTCAA
Source organism: Colletotrichum chlorophyti (assembly GCA_001937105.1). Classification (NCBI taxonomy): domain Eukaryota; kingdom Fungi; phylum Ascomycota; class Sordariomycetes; order Glomerellales; family Glomerellaceae; genus Colletotrichum; species Colletotrichum chlorophyti. The sequence goes on from MPGH01000091.1 coordinate 103,797, forward strand.
CTTTTACATCATCGGATCGATCCTGGGACAATTCGCCGTTCACGTCGCCACCCTCATTTACATTGCCCGATTCTGCGACAAGCTTGAGCCGTAAGTTCGTTACTTTCCAGACTGATCAAACCGTTTTGCTAACATGGGCTGAAGTCGTTCCGCGGACGTTGATTTGGAAGCCGAGTTCTCTCCCAGCCTGCTTAACAGCGCTGTCTATCTGCTTCAGCTCATCCAGCAGATCAGCACCTTTGCCATCAACTACCAGGGCCGACCTTTCCGCGAGTCTCTGCGCGAGAACAAGGGCATGTTCTACGGCATTGTCGGCGTCTCTGCCCTTGCCTTCTCCTGCTCGATGGAATTCATTCCTGAGATCAACGAGCAGATGAAGCTGGTGCCGTTCACCGACGAGTTCAAGACGACCATGACCAGCATCATGGTCCTCGACTACGGTGCCTGTTGGGTGATCGAGGTCGTTCTCAAGCGCCTCTTCTCGGACTATCGCCCCCGCGACATCGCGGCTCGCAGGCCGGAGCAGCTGGAGCGGGAGAGGATCCGCAAGGAGGCGGCGCAGAAGAAGAAGGACGAGGAAGAGGAGCAGAAGCGTCTCGACAAGGTGGCCGAGTTCGAGCGCAAGGTCGAGGAGCGGCGACAGCAGCTCGAGGCGTGGAGACAGGGACGGAGGCAGTAGATGCTGGCGATAGACTAATTGTTCGTGGCAATGTCACCGCCACCAAAGAAAGAGTTGTGAAAAGTTAGACCAAGATTTCGAGTGGAGAGATGGGGAGAGGGAGAGACAGAGAGAGAGAGAGAGAGAGAGAGAGAGAGAGAAGAAAGAGGTGTATGATACTGGCCGAGCATGAATGATATCTGCACATAATCACAAAAGTACTAAAGAGACGAACTAAGAAAGGCTCGGGTTTTATCTTCGTAGGTCCACTTCGAGATGCACAAATTGGATGAATTCAAGCGTGTTTTGAAATTGTATGGTACAGTTCAGGCAGACCATAAGTCGATGCCCGCCGGATAGCTAGGTAATAGGAAGCACGACTTTTTGCGCCTCCCGTTCCTTCTACCCCGTAGATTTCCTCCCTCCCAGCCGGTACACCCAACGGTATTTGATATTGAAAACATGGCTCGTCAGATGGCCGAGAGCGTGCGCGTGGAATTGAAAAATTTTGTGGATTCCTCAACCCTTACTCAACCATTGGTTTCTCATCATCTATCACACACAACAGGAAGAAATCTCTCCCCTTTTTACCCATACCTTTGACTCTTTTTTTTTTTTTTTTTAAAAAAAAAGTCTAGGCGTGGCTGAAGACGAGACGCTTATTTGGGGGGGTTCTGGGCGACGAAAGCGACACCCTTGGCGATGTTCTTCTTGAGGTCGCCGAGGGCGGCCTCGAGGAGCTTCTCCTCGGCGGCGTCGACCTTGCCGAGGGGGAGGATCTTCTCGACACCGTTGGGGCCGAGCTCGACCTTGGAGGAGAAGAAGTCGATGCCCTGGTCCTTGTAGAGGGGAGAGTCGACGAAGGTGGGCTCGATGACGCCCTTCTCGCCCTGGGCGGCGCGGAGGATGGACTCGGCCATGCGGGCACCAGCGAAGGCCATGGAGAGGGTGGCGGAACCGGCACCGTCCTTGGCCTTGACGACCTCGTCACCGCCGAACTGGACGCGGTTGACGAGCTCGGCGTTGGAGCTCAGGTCGGGGTGGTTGCTCTGGGAGAAGAGGGGGACGATGGTGACACCGGAGTGGCCGCCGACGACGGTGATGTTCTCGTCCTTGGGGTCGGTGCCCTTGATCTCGGAGACGAAGCGGGAAGCGCGGACGACGTCGAGGGTGGTGACACCGAAGAGGCGCTTGGGGTTGTAGACGCCGCGGGCCTTGAAGACCTCGGAGACGATGGGGACGGTGGAGTTGACGGGGTTGGAGATGACGAGGATGTTAGCCTCGGGGCAGGACTCGGCGCAGGCCTTGGCGAGGTCGCGGACGATGGAGGCGTTGGTGTTGAAGAGGTCGTCGCGGGTCATGCCTGGCTTGCGGGGGACACCGGCGGGGATGAGGACGACCTCGGAGCCCTTGAGGGCGTTGGCGAGGCCGGTAGGAGTAGGGTCGAAGCCCTTGACGTTGCTCTTGGTGTTGACGTGGGAGATGTCGGCGGCGACACCTGTTTGGGGAACGTGTTAGTCAATTGATGCCTCTCCGAGGTGTAGAGCGGGTACAGAAAGGACAGCAACGTACCGGGTCCTCCGCGGATGTCGTAGAGGGCGAGCTCAGTCACTCTGGGGTTGAGCTTGAGGAGGAGGGAGAGGGGCTGGCCAATGCCACCGGCGGCACCGAGGACGGTAACCTTGGAGAGCTGGAGAGATCGCACAGAATGTCAGCTTGCTGTACGCTGTTTTGTCGGTGTCGGCATTGTTCTTGTTGGCATCATCGACAGCTCGAGCTCGCCCCAACCCTGGTTCCCCGAGGTCGGCTTTTCGGAGGTAGGAAGAGGGTCAAGCTGGCTTCAAAGCTATGCGTGTTTGGGNCGGTGCAGAAAGGGTGAGAGGAGGTGTTGTGAGTTGGTGTGGATGAGGAGGATGGTTGAGGTTGGATGGGAAGTGAAGGGAAGAAAAGGGAAAAAGGATAAAAAAAAATTAGGAGCCAGAGTCGCGCGAAATAAGTTGGTACCACTGGAGGGAAACACCTCACCAGACGGGGAACAACTGGATGCGGCAACGGGCTCTGCAGTGCAGTTGGGTGTGGGACCTGGGAAAAAGATGGGACGGCCGCCCCGGGCAGCCAGTTCAGTGGTTGCGTTGCTGTGGAAGAGACGACAGGGAGTGGGCCACTGGGAACCTCGCTGGGCCGGTTGGAACAACGACGATGGACAGGGGGGCAGCGTAGCAGAAGGCCTGGGAGGAAGCTCTCACACCCGCACGGCAGACGAAGACTAATCCCGATCGGGCTCTAGCGCCACGGGGTGCCGGGAGACTACGGGGAAACGCCGGAGATAGTACGTATCGCTAGCAGTCTTACATCCTTTGTCCAATTCATCCTGCTCACTTTCCTTCCTTTAGCCCCGACCTTCTCAGGTTGTATTAGTCGACATTGTTTCAACAACCCTCGGGTAAATGGCTGCAATCGCTACAAGCACGTGCTCGTCTATTCCGATATGTGATACGATATGACGAATACCTACGGGGGGCACCTCCCCCAATCCGGCACCGTCGCTCTCCACGATGCCATTCATTAGTCATGATTCAACTGGCAAGTTTGTCTTTTTCGTAGTGGTTGGGCGGGATTGACACCGGCTGGCTTCACCGTCCGGCCTCAGTCTCCAGGGTACCCCCAGCATTCGGATGACACAGACGATCGAAGGGAACCGGGAAGCTTCATGCGACACCTTCGAAGCCGGGAACTGTTTTTGGGGGTTGTTGAACGCCGGATCCAGTCAATAGCCTCCGGCCAAGTGTTACGGGCCATCGCGTCGTTGAAGAGGTCCCCTCCTCGTGTCTCACAACCCTCACACATGTCAGGTTTGAATCTGCCACTTCCAGCCAGGTCTCATCGTCGTTTCCAAGACAGATTAGAACTGTATACCCGTCTAGCAGGCGCCGTCTCACATGACCTCACTACCTGTGTTGTCGGCCCGGGCCTTGTAGCCGGCTTTCGGCTTCCATCCGGCACTGACTAGTCATACTCGGTTCCATGGCCGCTCTCCGCTGAACAAGGTGCTGCAGGGAGATTCTGCGCATTATGGCATCACGACAACCGAGACGATACAGCATTGTCCTCAACCAGTTTGCCGTTATCGTCGCCCATTTGATGGTCTCTGATACCTCCCAACTGCCATAATATAGTCCACTATATAGTTGTGAGGCAATGTAAACTTAGGGAAGAGGGAAAGAAAAGGAAAAGAAAGTGTAGCAGACACGCGATGCTTCGTTGTGAAAGATGACAGGATGTTTGTCTTCGACCTGGTGTTTACCAGTCCCACAAACGGCATGGGGTTCATGATTCTTCAGGCGGTAAATCCTACTGTTTAACCCCAAGCTACTTGAACTTTGGAGCACCTCAGTAACCGTTTTCCCTGATATTGTAGACTCGAAAGTTAAAGCGTCCTTTGGGTTTTAATCGGCAGTGACACCTTAAATCATCTCAATCCAAGATCAGGCACGCCGAGTGACTCTTCGGGCGGCGGCAGTGGGGCTTGTGAATGGCTAGCCACAAGTTGTGAGTGAACCCCCACCACGACTCTGCTCGCGGGGAACTGTGGCGCTAGCTTGCGAACCTGACTCCGACTCCAAGACAATGCCCGCCACTTCCATTTCATCATCACCCCGCTGCAGTTTTACCTCCCTCTCACAACACGATCGACTACCGACACTACAGTCAATACGGGAGCATCTAGGATGTCTCTGGCACAGCTGTCCCGTCTCCTGCCTCTGCCAGAGGAGGAGCTGAAGCAGATCCTCGACTACGCATCCACTCTATCCAAAGCCGAAGCGGCAGAGCACTTCAACAACTTCCTAGGCGATTCGCCGCAAGCTGTCGAATTTATATCCTCATTCAATTCCCGACGACAAGACACAAAAGCCCCTGCGCCGTCATCCGCATCTGCTACGAGCGCATCCGGCCTGCCCGAACCGGCACCCAAAACGTCGCGAGGCCCAAAGAAGAAGAAGCAGTCGAACCTGCACACACCAGCTGCAAGAAAGATTGAAGCGTTTGCGCCTCCCCCAGGGGCTAGTTATTCCAAGAGGGACCAGGAAGATGATTATTACGGCGGTAAGAAGGCAAGCAGTGCTGCGCGAAGCGGCAGCAGCGCACCAGCGAGCTCCAACCAGCCACCAAAGAGCGCGACGCCTCCCCCATCACAACAGAGAACGGCCGGAGGTTACCTGATATCCGATGTCAAGGCGAAGCCCAAGTCGAACCCTGTATCGCGATCAGCAACACCCAAGCCGTCGGCGAAACCGACAACAACAAAGATCTCGATTGCTGGCGGCACGCCAATGGCGGGCGCATCCACAGCATTGTCGGATCTCGACGCGGCGATTCGGTCTCTCGAGCTGACGACCAACCCTACGCTCGGCGACGATCCAAAGGCTAGGAGATGCAACTGCGTGGCCACGCGACATCCGCTGCAGACGGCGGCACCAAACTGCCTGTCATGCGGCAAGGTTATCTGTGTCAAAGAAGGCCTTGGACCGTGTACATATTGTGGCGCGCCTCTGTTGTCTGCGGATGACGTGCAGGGTATGATTAAGGAGCTGAAGGCAGAGAGAGGACGGGAGCGCATGGCTGCGGACCGAGAGGCCCACAAACGCGCTGAGGTCAGCAAGAAACCGGCCCCCTTCAGCCAGAATAGGATTTCTGAAGCTGAGGCCAAGGCGCGGGAGCATCGCGACAAGTTGTTGAACTTTCAGGCGCAGAATGCTAGAAGAACGACAGTGCGAGATGAAGCAGCGGATTTTGACGTTAGCGGAGCCATGGCGGGCAATGGGGGCAATATTTGGTCGACGCCGGAGGAACGAGCTAGAGAGCTCAAGAGGCAGCAGAAGATACTCCGCGAAATCGAGTGGAACGCGCGACCTGAGTACGAAAAGCGGCGACAAGTGGTCAGCATCGACTTGGTTGGCGGACGCGTAGTCAAGAAGATGGCGGCTGTTGACCGTCCTACGACGCCGGATGACGAGGAGGTTGTTGTTCACGAAGATGTAGATGAGAATGGGGTTGGGCAGCACCAACAACAACATGGCGGCGGCGGTGCCTTCAGTCACAATCCCCTACTCGGAGCGTTGATCAAACCCGTTTACGACGCCAAGGGGAAAGGGGCAAAATTGGAAGGCCGGAAAGATAGAAAGACGCAGTGGAGGCGAGTGCAAGATAACTTGGAGGATAACGAGGCTGTCATCTTGGATGGTGGCGCGCATGGCCATTCCACAACGGCGGATGAGCCAGCTTGTGGCTGAAGGGGATTCACACTAGACGATAGTAGACGATACATGAGATGTGGGCTGGAATATCTGATAGATGAGACAACCCCGGCCAGGCTATGGGGCACCATGCCAATGACAGTTTACGAATACCCAAGAACAAAGCATTGTTGAGAACACGAGCCGACGGCGTTCCTCTGCAGCACGCGTGTGGCAATTGAGGTTTGGATGAAGGCCGATCCAGGTGTGAGAATAAGTGGGTTTCGAAATGAGACATGGCGTTCTGATGATGGAATGAATGCATGAACAGCAGATGGTCAGGGTGCAGTCTTTGGCAAACATTGAAGCCTGGGGATGGTGATGACTTCGTGCTGAGGGGAGTGCAGAACACTCGGATTATCAGGGTTGACGGAAGGCTTGTCCAATCAATAGGGAAGTGTCAACCAGGAACAGCAGGTTGAGCAGCAGAAAAAGCAAACATGCCGACGAGGTGACCCTGATGAGAAGCCGGTGTCGTTACGACGCTATAACCACAACTGTCCGCTTCTCCTGCTTACTCCGTATTCGAACACTGCCTTCCGGAGAACGGAAGAACAGAGTGGTACTCAGGTACTTGCCCAGTACGAAGGAACCACATCACGTGACTTCGTGTCTTTGACCTGCTGAGTCAGGCCGAGCGGGCATGCGTGTGACACGCTGAAGTGTTCCTATCCAGTCTTGACACGAGTAAAATGTCAAGCTAAGACACTATAGTCGGGGTGTGTGAGCGTTTGTGTGTGTGTGTGTGTGTGTACTCTTTTTTTGAACTCATGCAGAAGCTGGCTTTTTAGAGTCAACTTTTTCCCACTACTCTGACATCAGCTGTAGGTTTCGTTCACCACGCACTCGGGGCAGATTTGATCCATCGTCCACACAAACTTCCCTTCAATCTACAGCGGATCTTCTTCGTGGCTGGGGTACCTCTTCCCCAGCCATTTCGTGCTTATTAGCGAGCCCAAGACCGTTAGGGGATTACGGTGAGTTTTTTTTCCCCCTAATCCCTAGGGGTCGTTTTTTCGCACTACAGGGGGGCTCAATCGCAATCGTCCCAGTGGGGACCCCGCCGCGAGACAAGCCCGACCAACCGAGACATCCATCACATACTGGACGCGCTGTGACCGACACAAATCAACAAGAAAGAGAGAGAAAGGAACGCGACGCAGACCTCTTAAAGTTTCTCATCCATACGCTGCGTTCAAAACCTTGGTTTAGCTGATCGAGAGTCTGGAGCTGAGCGGATTGGGCCTGACAGGGTAAAGGTAGCGACCACACTGGACCAGCAGCACCGGATCTCTACTGTGAGTGACTTGATTTGGGAGGCTTAGTGCCGACCGCGTATGCAACACACCAGTCCCTCCCAGGCTCACACCCTCAACCTCAGCATCACACACAACCCGACCCGATCCTCGTCGTCGCTTCTCTCACCTCACCTTACCTTACGTTACCGACGGTCTCCTCCGCTCTCCTGCCCTTGCACCTCCGTGTTTTTCCCTCGCTCACTCCGGCCTCATAGTCTTTCGTCATCCAATATCATCGGCGCTCCAAAGCACCGCTCAATACGTCGCTGTTGCGCCAGCATACCTCTACGTCCCCTCTGTTGTGCCGAATCCGCCCGCCCATGCTCAATCTCCCTTTCTGCTATGGATTCTGCGACTATCCCGCCTCGGTTGGGCCACATGCACCCGTCCGACCGAGACCAGTTCAAAGTGCATTTATCTGCAAGCCCCAAAGATGCGACATTACTCTCAGATAAAGCCTCGAGACGTGCCCTGCCGGACTCGACCCGCCCGCTGGCCGCACCATCGACCGGCCCATCAACCGACGCGCTCCCCAGCGCTGCCGCCCCATTGACCTCGGGCGACGCGACTGCGACTGCGACGCCGACTGCTAACCACCACCACGACTACCACCATCAAGATAACCACACATACGTCTCTATCCCTCAAACCTACCAATATACGGCGCACACTACCTATCGCCGTGCAGAAGACATTCAACCGACCATAAGATCATCAATTGCCCCTCCTGCCTCCTCCCAAAACCGCACAGCCACCGCTCAGCGACTCCCCTCCATCCACTCGCAGGACTCCAACTTGTCCGCCGAGTCCGACAACATATTCACATCTCCGGCTAGCCAAGGCGATATGCCGGGAGCGAACACCAACGGCCAAAATTCCAGTCAAGAGTCGCAGTTACTCCAACTGTCCCATATTGCTGCTGCCCAGGACAAATTGGTTGAGGGGGATGTTGCCGCAACATCGCGCAAGCGCATGGCTGATGGTGTAGTCAAGGAGCAAACATCACCGGTTCGTATAGGTCACTCTAGAAATACAAGTACAGTTAGCATGGCTTCGACGACGGCCAGCAGCGTAGGAGACGTAAGTTCCGCTTCACCTCGCCTTTCTCTCTTGCTGACCCTCCATCTAGTGGTCAAGCGACTTGAAGACGCGCCTATCCTATGCAATGCTGAAGGTGAATCACGGTTGGCAGTCCAACTCTATAGACGAGGTCGAGTCCATGGCCTCCCAAGCCGCCTCTCCCACCTCAACCCATTCCACCTTACACGGCCGCCAAGAGTCCTCGGCAAGTCCTCGCGCGAACATGGCTCGACATGCACCACTCAGCGCCGCCACGACAGCCAGCTCGGATCCAAGTCCTGCCACCTACGACTCTTTCTGGAAAGAGGGGCAGACGTCTACCCATACCTCGGCCTCTCCGCCGGCCCCTACCCTCAATGTTCCAGCACTCGCACCTCCCGCTCCCATACAGCCGTCAAGGCCGATGGGACCTCATAATCCTCGTCGAAACTCGAATCCCCGCTATACCCCGACGCTCCTCTCACACTCCCATAGTGCGTCACCGCACACGCCCGCACAACCGAACACGAACGGGACTCCAAATCAGAGGTTAGGCCGGACACCCCTTGTCGACCCTATTCTGTACTCTCCTCACCAGAATGTCAGAGAGCAAGATGCCATCGAGTCCCTCCTTTTCATGAGCAGCCCCGGAAATTCGGCCAACATGAAGCACAACTACGCGGCAGCCATGAACTCCAACCTCTCAGCCCGCCATGCTCTACCAACCGCCCAGCCCCGCAAAAGCCTGCCTTCACAACGGCCCATCCCGCAAAAACGCGTTGGCTTTGAGAAGAGCCCCGGAGGTATGACGGTGGTGAGCGACATGGACGTCGATATGGACTCCCCTCAGTCGCGAGGTTCCGCGAGAAGGCGCATGAACGGTAGCGTCAGCTTCTCGGCTTCGAGCGGTGGCAGCAGCTTACGTCCACAACTTTCGCTGCCTGCGGCGCTTGGAAGTGGCTTACGGCCGCGCCCGCGTCTGGCAGACGCCGATATTGAACGAATGATCGATCAAGCAGCTCAGGCAAGAGACAGTTCAGATGACGACGACGACGACATTCAAATTCCAGCAAGAAACCGGCCAGAAGGCGCCGTGGGCGTCTAATTAGTTTTTGTTCTGCGTTTGTTGGTCAGGAGAGGTGTTTATGGGAAGCATCCTGGGCTGCTACTTGTTGGTGATTATATCCTTGTGGCGGTCCGACGGATTGCAATAATGATGACGACTTTTCTTTGGGACGCGTACATAAATGCAATCTTGGCGAAGATGTTTTGCAGGCGATGGGCTGTTGGACCGCAAAGGCATCCCCCCTTTTTATTTTTTATTTTTTTATTTTTTTTCTTTCATCTGTCTTGGCCTATCATCATATGAGGACCGAACTCACTTGGGAGCATGTGAGGCGGCACGTCTCGCAAGGTGTTGTTTTGGGATTTCCATCTAGGATTCAGTTGCATTGCATGGCCACGGCCATATTAGCATAGCATTACTCATGGTGTTACATTTTCTCCATGGCAACTTCGTTTGAGACCGGTTCTGAATTCGGACGATGGTTTTATTCTACACACGTCAAATGGACGCAGTTACAAGTTTAACAATACAAAGCCATTGGACAACCCAGTAAATCGCAGTACTCCCAAATTGATATAAATATCCTAAAACGCTGCTAAAGCGTCCATGCGCAAAGGCACGGAATTCCCTGTCAACAAACCAAACCAAAACGCCAGTCATTATGTGTCATTATTCAAAAACAACCTCTACCAGCCGTGATGGCCGTGGTGCCCGTGATGGCCGTGGTGGCCATGGTGGCCGTGGTGCGGAGGTCCGTCGTGGTGACCACGACCGTGCTTGCTGCCGCCCATCAGAGAGCTCACCAGCCCACCAAAACCACCGGAGGAGTGGTGACTTCCGTGGTGGGACGGGGACCCGTGGTGAGGAGGGCCATAGTGAGGTGGCGGCGGGCCGTGGTGGTGGCGGCCGTAGTGAGGCGGCGGGGGCGGAGCATGGTGGCCGTGATGGCCGTGATGTCCATGGCCGTGGTGGCTGTAATGACTCGAAGAAAGCTTGTGCTCGATCTTGTTGGCGACTACGGCGCCGCCCAGGGCACCCGCCACAGCACCCAACTTTCCGCCGAGGAACTTCTTGCCGGCGTAGCCACCTGCCGCGCCGCCTCCGATGGTGGAGAGAAGACCCCTCTCGCCGTCTTGCCCGCCCAGTTGGGCATCTGAGCCGGGGGGTCCGGAGCTCCGGCTCCGGTGGTGGCTGGAGGAAGAGGAGGAGAACATGCCGGAGCGGGGGCGGTCGGAGCTCGCGGAGCGAGAGCGGTAGCCTGCTTGATCGACTAGAGGGGCAAGGTGCTTGGAGGAGGAGGAGCCGGGGGTATGGGTGTTTTGGCGGGTGTTGCCGTAGTATTCTTTGGCCGACATTTGTTCGGTGGTTACTCTGTTGTGTATGTGTATGAGTATGTTCTGTCTCTATGTGTTTTGTCTCGATAGTGTGTATAAGTCTTGAGACTTGGTCTGAGTTGTCAAGTCGATCGTTTATATGGAAGGGGGTATAATAGTGGCGAGTTGATGTGGGAAAGGAAGATGTGAAACCAAAGGAAGGACACGGGGGACAAGACCAAGCTTAAGTATCCGTCATCCGCAATGCGAAGAAGAAGGGACAACGTGAGTCCAAGCCGACGGGACACGGCATGGACGGGGGCAGAGTGGGGAGAAGCTTTTGGAAGAAAGGGTAGATCCCGGGCGGCGCTGGGGCGGAGCTTTTCGGGGTGTTTGCATGGTACCTCGCCATGCCGCGTGCGCGTCCCCCAAACAGCCGTCAACGTCCATCCCAGCGGGCAACATGCTCCACATGTAGGGAAGGAAAAGGGACGGTCGGTCGACAACAGGACAAAGTAACACACAAACACGGGGCACTTTCTCCGCGGGAGGGAGACACAGGGAAAGCAGGAACCGGACGTGTTTGTGGGTTCTCTCGTCTGACGGCGCTAGAGCCGAGACAAGGCGGGTCATGATCCCAAGTCTTCGGGTCGAGTCACGAGGTCTGGTTTTCCGGCTTGTAAGCTGGGGTTTACGGTCGTGGGAGGACGGGACGTCTGATGTGTTGACTGTTCGTCATTGTTGCATGGATGGTTTGTCTACAAACTTGGCCATCTCGTGTGATGGATGTTGGAATTGGGTTGGTCCATCCCGGTGCACGTTTGAGCGACGAATGGTAAGGTGCCTTACGTTCTGCAGTGCGACGGGAATGCCGTTGGTTACACTGCACTAGATATTTAGCATCAATATAATCGTTCATCTTGTCAACAGGGAGGCACTCGGCGGGGGGGATGCGAGATTACCTACCTTACCTTGCCTTAGCTACCACCCTAGGTAGGTAAACCACCTTATCTAGATTACCTCTTACCTACTAAGGTAGCTGCGCTGTGCTATAAGGTGCCAGGGGATGGGCAGCGAACGGCTCGGAAGCTGGAGCTTGGAGGGGGCGGTGCGCTGTGCTGTGCCCCACCATGTGACCCGATCCCATATTCCTGGCCGTTCGGCTTGTCGGCGTTTAGTGCATGCGCTCCTCGATAATTAATGCGCGAAACGGCTTTCGGTGAGCCCGACGCCCAGCCACGCCTTTCCACTCTTGTTTTCCCTTCCTCCCAATGAAAGTACGCAGCGAACAAAAAAAAAAAAAAACACAAATCTCGAATCCCCTCCACCATCGACAACGGGGACTGGAGAGAGGAGCCACACTACAGTCGTCACCCCAATGAGGCTCTGCAAACTGCAGCGGACTTGCATGGGGGGGCGTATGTAAAGGCGTCGCACAAGCTTTCATGCATGCAGCCCTTTGAGCCCAACTGCCGTCGACAGCCAACAAGGACTTTCGGCTAAAATCCCCCCCCTATTGCAACTGCTTCGCCCGTCAGGCTCTGTTGGGTGTTGGTTAAGCTTCATCGCAAGTTCCCTTTGCGTGACTGCGCCCTCAGTCGCATTACAAAACATTCCGTCGAGCTCTGCCTCACATCACGTCATGTTTCAAGCCTGCACGTATTGTTTCTTCATCCTTTCGACCGCGCCCCCCCCAACGTCCCCCAGCTTCTCCACGGCTCACGGCCACCCCAGTAAGCCAAGACGATATCGGCTCATCGTCATCGGTCGTGAGTCGTAAGTCGCGACTGGCATAGGCCGGTCTGATGTATAATCTAAAGCCTACCCCACTTTCTTCCAGAAGGAATCGAAACATTGTTTGTGTTTTTTCTTTACATGACAAGCCTCACTCGGGAACCAGGGGGGCATGGTCGCATCGGAGCGTCGCCCACATTCCCGAGAAACGAGGATCCACCCGGGAATCGCGACCTCCGCTGGCCAGGGATAATTGTCTGTCCAACGTCGCTTCCGGTCCACATCAGCCTCCGCCAAGCCACGAACCGCATCACTCATTCAACATGGGATTCCCACACGGCTGACTTCTGAAAAGGCATTGCCTCGAACAAACAGCATCCTGTTCGGGCCTCGATTCTTCTATGGGGGCTGCTCGCAAGCTCCATGCGTAACATGATTCCCCATCCTTCTGACAAGCCTACACGTTCAGGTTCTTCTCCAACCGGATATCCCTGCTGGATGCCCCGATCCTCACGACAAACTTGCCCGCAGGCACAATCCAGTTCTGAGCCTTGACATCCCAGTAACTAAGGTCCTTACGCCGAAGCTCGAACGTCGCCGTGCCCGAAGCACCTGGGGCGAGCCGCAATTTCTGGAATCCGCGCAGCTGTCTCGGAGGCGAAGCCGGTGCCCCGGACGGAAGAGTAATGTACAGCTGCGCCACCTCGGCACCGGCCACGCTCCCGCTGTTCTTGATGGTGCACGTCACCGTCGCCACCACGTCGAACAGGTCCGCCCGCCCTCCCGGCACGACGTCGCCGACCGCCGGGCCGGGTTTCGCGTTCGAGTTCACCCTGATGGCCGTGTAGGAGAATTTCGTGTACGCTGCATCTCACGTCAGAAAAAAAACTACTACTCAAATGTGAAGGGGCGAGATCAAAGCACTTACACAGCCCGAAACCAAACTCGTACCGCGGCTGGATCTTGGCCTGGTCAAAGTGTCGGTAGTCGATGTAGATGTCTTCCGAGAAGTTATCCTCTAGCCCCTGGATAACAGCAGTGCCGTAGTCCTCGGGCCTCTTTCCAATAGTGTACGGCAGCTTCCCGTTGGGGTTCGTCGCGCCCCAGAGGATATCAACGAGCGCGTTGCCCGTCTCCTGGGAACCCAGTCCGGCCCACACGATGGCCTTGACGTTGGACTGCGCGACGATGCTCTCCAGGATGATGGGTCCCGTGCTGTGCACCACGACGATGACGTTCTTGTTCGCAGCGGCCACGGCTCGCACGAGCTCGTTGCCGTTGTGCCACGGGTCCAGGTTGTTGCGGTCGCCGGGGTTTCCCTCGACGGTGATGTAACCCTCACCAGAGTCGGCCGTGATGAAGACGAACGCAATGTCCGCACCGCCCGCAGCCGCGGCGCCCTGTTGCGCGTTGTCGGTGCTGCTGGCCGTCACCTGTGTCCCATCCTGCTGCGCCCTCTCTCGTATCGCGTCCAGTGGCGCCACGAGGTACGGGTAGTCAACCGTTCCGGAGCCCCATCCCATGCCCAGGGTGCCGTTGTTGCAACTGCGGTCGTAGCACGCGTTGATGCCCTCTGGGTTGTTCACCGATGACGACCCGATGACGGCAATCTTCTTGGGCTTCTTGAGCGGCAAGATGTTATTCTTGTTTCGGAGCAGCACGATGCCGTCCCTTGCCGTAGCGCGCACGTTCTCCTTATGATTGCCCTGTACATTGGCGTTGAGGTTGACGGGCGGGTACGACCCTTGATCCTGGCCGAGGAGGTACCACGCCGCGAGGATCCGACGTACCTTGTCATCCAGCGTGGCCAACGACACCGCGCCGCTCTCTACGGCGCTCTTAAGCTGCGGGCCCCAGAGGAATGACCACGGATCCTTGGCCCAGTTGCTCCCGGGCATCATCATGTCCAGTCCCGCATTGGCGCCGCTCACCGTTCCTGTCGTAGCATACCAATCCGTCATGACATATCCGGGGAACCCGAGCTCCTTCTTCAGCAATTCATTCATGACAGCCTCGTTTTCGCACGCCCACGTTCCGTTCACCTTGTTGTAGGAACACATGACGGAAGCGACGTTTGCGCGCACGGCGTCGGCGAACGGCCAGAGGTACAGCTCGTGCATCGCCCTGTCGCCGACGTTGCTGTTGATTTCCACGCGGTTCACCTCCTGCTCGTTGAGGATGAAGTGCTTTGCAGTCGCCTGCACGCCCACGGATTGCATCCCTTCTATTGTTTCTTTGGTCGCGATGCCCATCAGGTACGGGTCGGGCCCGAAACCCTCCCAGTTACGTCCCGCGGCCGGGATTTTGCTGCCAGAGGTGTGGTTAGCTCATAATAACGTGATCCAGGGAACTAGCAAAAGGAGAAACAAACATACCCGAGCGCACCACACGCCGGACCGAGCATGACGTGGACGCCCACGCCCCTCGCCTCGGCGGCCTTGTAGGCGCCGCGCTGCCGGATGAGATCGACATCCCATGTCGACGCGGCCTGGATACCCGGCACGAAGGCCGTGACGCTGGTGGCGTAGCGGACGCCGAGGGGCCCGTCCTGGAGACAGAGGGACGGGTAGCCGATGGAGGACGCCGGGCTGGTGTTGCCGACACAGGCGCCGTTATCCCAGCCAATGCCCGAGACGATGCCGATCTTCTCGTCGAGGGAGAGGCGGTCGAGCGCGGCGTTGGCTTTGGTATAGGCAGCGTCCCATTCCGGAGAGCGGCGGGGCTCGGCGGCCTGGGCTGCGGCGAGGGTTGCGGCCGCGGCTGCTAGTGGTGCGACCTTGGAGAGATGCATTGTTTGGTTGTGGATGGCGGTCTCAAAGGATCTCTGGCAAAGAGGATAGACTCTGTTCTCCTGCGGCGGCCATATTTATGTTCTGTCTTAGAAGCTCACGAGATTTGTCCCCCGCTCGCTGCAACGTCGATCTCGTCCATACAACCTCCTCGAACCCAGCCGGCCGTCTAGGCCCAGCCAAGCTGCCGAGGAGGAGGGAGGGCGTCCATCCTGCAATGTCAAGAGCAGGGTCGGCCTGATGATCTCATCTCTGGCGACAGGGAAGTCGGTGTGAGCTGGAAGGAAATGTATTACCGAGTGGTCCTGCTCGCCTTGGCTCGTCTGTCGTGCAGCGACATCACGAGGGAAGCAAGTCCTCACGGGTAGCATCCAAAGACTTGGTACCATCCCGCCCTCTACATCCAAGACCGGTATGCATCCGCTTATACGCACCGTCGTCCCCTTCGTCGTCACAATACGATGGCCTCGTTCTCCCTCTCCCCGCAGTGACAGCGCATTCGGGGACTGAGGAGAAGGAGTCCTGTGAGTTTGTTTTTAAAAGAGGCCGACATTGTCCCGCGCGTGCAATATCTCGTCCGGCAATCGAATTTCATTTTTTTCGCTTAGCGTTACATTCGATCTCTTGGGCACATCATAAAGTGAGGGGTGTCGGCTCGACATAACGTCGACGGGGAAAATTCCCGCGAATGGTAACCCGCTCAGGGGCCATCGGACGACCGCTCGCCGCGTCCAATTGTAGGGGAGCGGTTCTAAGGTGACAAGTTGTTTTGCTTTTCTCTTTCGCTTGCGGTCTCTGGAAGGGGTATCCAATGCATTCGGTTGGATTGGTGCGGTCCCCGGCGGACGCATATAAATGACGTTTGGAGGGGAAATCTAAACATATTAAAAGATGAGGAATCGGCCCACTGTAACCCCGCGTTTTGGGGATGCTGTTAGGTCCGGGGCGGAAGTGGCTCACACCTCCCTTATGGCCAGGACTCTAGCCCTCTGATGGGATGAACACGTTGGGCGTACGATGATGTTATCGTGGGTTTGTTGGCATGTAAGTCAGACGACGCATATGCTGCTGTCACTGGCCTACGTTCTGACTGGTCGCCGGGGGGGNGATGAAGCTTCATCCGAATGTTTCTCATTGATGGTCCATGATTAGTTTGCGATGCGTACGTAAACCAAGTGAGGCCGGGACTGGTATGCCGTCTTGGGTTCAGTAATCATACGTCATGCTGAATTGGAGGAACACACGCTCAATATGTCTCCAGACAAGGGGGCCCCAGGCGGGGTAAAGATGGTTTTAAGGGTTTGAGTGGACTCCTCGAATGTAATCCAACTTTAAAAGCACACTCTGATATCAAACTTTGCTGTTGGATGCAACACTCGAAAGCATCTTGAACGAGAACGGATGTGATGTATCGGGAAAGGTGGGGCGAGGTGTAGCAGGTATATGCCATTCAGAGGCGAAAGTGGTAGACGGACTACAAAACAAAACAATTTAGCAAAGTTTCTCGGTATTGCCCGTCACCTGAAACCAAGATTTTCTATTCCAGAAAGCCTCTACAGAAAAAAAAACCAAAAAGGGAAAGAAAAGAAGAATGAAGAGAAAGCTTGTCCACACTTGACTCGAGTCATTCCGGTGACAGAGAAAAACAAAAGCTAACATGCGGCCAGTGTGGATTGAACACACGACCTTCAGATTAAATGATTGAAGTTGACTTCAGTCTGACGCNTCTCCCAACTGAGCTATGTCCGCCGCTGNTTGGTCGGTTCGCGGCATATATCGATATATACATCTCAATCTTGGTTGCCGTGATGTTGAGTTGCATTCGAGGTTCATACTGCAGGACCAAGCTCTTTGCCTGACTTTCGCGTCTGTACATAGTACGGAGCTACCTAGCGAGAAAACATTGCCGAGGGATGGAAGAAATGACGACGCTGCCTCGGCGATCTCACCACCATCTTACCAGACTGTCGGATATCCCACATGAAAGACAGAAAGACAGAATCAATGTGCGTTCAGAGACCTCGAAGCCGCAGTGGGATAACCACTCGTTGGTAGGCCATTACCTGTTCCAAAACTCCGGGCCTCTCCCAGGCAAAAGTGCACTAACGCTCCCAACTGTCAGGGCCTTTCCATGACTTATCGCCATTTGCATGAACTCCCCATACAGAAATGAGAACTTGACGAACACGTCATTGTTCACGTCTCACGCCGAGGAACTGAATGAGCCAGACCCATAACAATAGCATCCCATTGACTCAACCCACGATCACTTCGGGCCTAGACCCGGCAACTCGACAGTTCGCCGGCCTTGCAAGCCCAGCTGAAGCCAGAATACCATGTTGGGTGGGGTTCCCGGACCCCCGCGCGCCCTGCCGAGCACATGGACCATGTTTCTGTCGGTTGGCCCCCAGGCGCCCTTTGCGTTCAGGGTGCCGAGACCGAGCCGGACGTACACCTTGCACTTTGAAGATAACAAACAACACATACCGGCCTTCAGCTGTGACTCAAACGTTCGTGTAGGACGACTCACAAGAGCTTCCGGTTTTGACTATATATACTGTTGTATTGCACATTGTACAGACCTGTTGCTTCGAATCGTGAATTGCCAAACCTCAAATAGACTCACATCACTTCCCTCGAGACTTGCCCGCTCTTCAATCGTTTGTCGCACGAACATCGTGATCCTTTCCCGTTCAATATCATGGGGGACCTCTTCAAAGACGTGAGCAGCCTCCAGCTCACCTCCACCCCTTTCGGCAAGCCCATGCTGAAGGACTTCCTTCTTGATCCGGATTTTCATAACCTGAACCATGGTACATGGGACTTTCATCCGTCCTCCTCCTCCGTCACATCAACAATCTTTGTTCTAACACTACCCCAGGTTCCTTCGGCGCCATCCCTCGCCACATACAGACCAAGCTCCGCAACTACCAAGACAAGCATGAAGCACGCCCCGACCCTTTCATCCGCTACACCTACCACGACCTCCTGAGGAAATCCAGGCAGGCCGTCGCAGACCTCATCAACGCGCCCCTCTCCACGGTGGTCTTCGTCCCCAACGCGACCGTCGGGATCAACACCGTCCTGCGCAACCTGTCCTGGTCCCCGGACGGCCTCGACGAGATCCTCTACTTCAGCACCGTCTACGGCGGCTGCGGCAAGACCATCGACTACATCGTCGACACCCGCCTCGGCCTCGTCTCCTCGCGCGGCGTCACCC
>MPGH01000091.1:122236-202465 GCA_001937105.1 Colletotrichum chlorophyti
GACGTACCCGCTCGAGGACGAGGAGATCGTGGCCCTCTTCCGCGCCGCCGTCGCCCAGGCCCGCGAGGAAGGCAAGCGCCCCACGGTCTGCCTCTTCGACACCGTCTCCAGCCTGCCGGGCGTCCGCTTCCCGTTCGAGGCCATCACCGCCGCCTGCCGCGAGCTGGGCGTGGCGAGCCTCGTCGACGGCGCGCAGGGCGTCGGCATGATCCCGCTGGACCTCGGGGCCCTGGACCCGGACTACTTCGTCTCCAACTGCCACAAGTGGCTCCACGTCCCCCGCGGCTGCGCCGTCTTCTACGTCCCGGAGCGGAACCAGCACCTCATGGCCTCCACCCTGCCGACGTCCCACCATTACCTGCCCCGGTCCGGCGGCAAGCGCTTCTGCACGCTCCCGCCGCTGCCCGACTCGCACTTCGTCACCAACTTTGGCTTCACCGGGACGATCGACAACAGCCCTTACCTGTGCGTCAAGGACTCCATCGAGTGGCGCAAGAGCATCGGCGGCGAACACAAGATCACCGAGTACCTGTGGACGCTGGCCAGGGAGGGCGGGAAAAAGGCGGCCGCCATCCTCGGGACGTCCGTGCTGGACAACGAGGCAGGGACGCTGACCAGGTGCGCCATGGTCAACGTCGAGCTGCCGATGGTCATGAGCGCCGACGCGGAGGTCCCGTCCGTCGCCCCGGACGGGACAGTCACTGTGCCGGAGAAGGAGGCGTTGGTCATTGTCAACTGGATGCTTGAGGTGCTGATGGAGGAACACCAGACCTATCTGGCCTTGTATTGGCACAATGGCCGATGGTTGGTGAGGTTGAGCGCACAAATCTACCTCGACGAGTCGGATTTTGAGTGGTCGGCCCGCGTCATGAAAGAGCTATGCCAACGGGTCGGCAAGGGAGAGTACAAGACTGGGGACTCATATGCATGAGGGCATGAGGGCATGAGGGCATGGAGTCGGATAAAAGTTTTGGTCCAGCACATTGGTCCAGCACATTTGCCATTCATTTACTATGCCTGCTAGCAGACCGCCCCCCCTCCACCAGAGGATATCTAAGTAAGAATGAGGATCCACCGCGTCTGGTCTTTTTTTCCAGATCTCTTTATGTAGTAGAAGAAAAAAAAAATGTAAGTCGTGCTCAGACGGCCGTGATAACCATGGCGATTAGCGTGGCCTGGAGGCCGACCATTAACACTCCATTTGCATACGATGACCTCTCGGCCCTCGACGCCTTGGACGAGCCGGCGTTGTTCTTGTTGTTATCCCTGTTTTAAGAAACCACGAGTGAATCCCTGTCCTAGAAGAAAAATTTGGAAGAGTTTGTAGGAAAAAAAAAACAAAACAAAACGAAGAAAGGGCAGCACACTGTGTCAATGCTTACGCCGCTGCGGCGCCCTGTTGGCTGTTCACAATATGCTCTGCCATGCCGAGCGACATATTCCCGCCGTTGAAGGCGACAAATTGCGACTTGAACAAGATGTCGCCGTAAATCTGGAGCTTGGAAGTGGTTGCTTGCAGACCACCGAAGCAAGCTGTCGTCATGTCAGCGACTCGTCGTCACACATACGGTTGAGTAATGAAGAATGGGGGGGAATGCTTACTCCGAGAATCTACTTGGGCAAAGTTGATATCGCTACCCTTGACGCGGGCCATATAGACACCGCCAATGTCGACCATGAGGTCGGGGAGCTCGGCGTTGCAGGGGAAGGTAATACCGCCGACGGTCTGGTCCTGCTTGGCGCCCTGGACCTGCTGGTAGTAGGCTTGGACCATCGTAGGGTTGGCCAACATGAGCGTGGTACCGGTGTCGGCGATTGCCTGGCCGCCGGCAGTGCCCTGCTGGGGCTGGCCGTTGCCGACGGCGAACTTTTCGCTGCTGAACTGCCAGAAACCGCTAGTGGTGTTGATGGGGATCCAGGCCATCTGGCCGGTGAACTTTGTGGTGTCAATGCGACCGAACTCGTAGGCGCCAACGGTCTTCTTGCGGAGGTCGGCCGTGAAGACGGGCTCCGCGAGGCTGGTCATGACGTTGTCGAAAAAGGTCTTTTGCTTGTCTGGCTTGACGGTGTTCAGCTTTGAGAAGGCGAGGCCGAGGAGACCGTTGTTGGCCGAGTCCTCGACGAACTGCTGGGAGACGGCGGTGGCCATCTCGATGGCCTGGTCCTGGACGACGGCGCCTCCAATGTCAACCACGTCGGTTCCAACGACACCCTGGGCACCGGAGCCATCACCGTATCGGATGCTGAAGCTGCCGCCCTGGATCATTTTGGAGTTCTGGCTTTTGGAAGGGTCATACAGCTGGTGCCCCTGCTGGGACTGCGCATCGAGCATGGACGTGAAAACCCAGAGGTCGGAAGAGCCACTGTCAAAATCGACGTTGACCTCCTGGCCACCGATCTTAATGGGCGAAACATACTCGACGTCGTTGCGGATTGGGGTGGCAGTAACGATACCGGTTCCTGGTGCGCCTGCGGCGGCGCTCTGGTTCGTCACGCCCTCCGCGAGGGACTTGAAACCCGCTGCCTTGACGGGAGGCTCAGGGTTCTTGGCGGCCTGGGCTGCCATGGCGTCCATGGCATCCAGCAGACCCTGGGGAATGGGCATGCTGTACTTGCGGTACGCCTTGATCAGTTGCCTGGGTCCATTGTGGCCGTTGAAGTTCTCGTTGGGCACCCTGGGGACGAGGAAGTGCCCTCGTTTCTGAATATTACCGCGCTTCTCTACGGGCGTAGCGTTGACAAAGGTCGCCACCAGGCCGAAGAAGAAGACCAGAGACCGCAATGTAGTCGACTCCATCTTGAAATGTTCTATCCGTCACCAGACGGACAACTCTAGAAAACAGAAAGGGAGAAACAAATAGGCCACACCAGGCGGCTCGGGGGGTTCAATTGTGAAAGAAGGACGAGGGCTATCACCAGGAGCCTCTCAAGATAAGAAATTAAGAGTCGTGAATGAATTGAGTCTGGTGACGGGTGGAAAGACGTAACCAAGAATGGGAGGGAGGAGGAGAAGAAGAAGAGTTCGGGAGGAAAAGGACGAGTTAATGTTCAAAAAAAGAAAACCGACAAAATAGCCACCGCACGGCATGGGTTGCGAGGATTATACATGTCGCAAAAATGGGACGACGACGTCGTGCGCTCGTTGCTTGGAGGCTCCTTGAGGGTCAAGTCTCAAGTTGTGATGTCCTGGTCACAGATTATGCCGCTCAGCACGGGGGGGCGTGCGGG
The DNA here is from genome assembly GCA_001937105.1 of Colletotrichum chlorophyti. Lineage (NCBI taxonomy): Eukaryota > Fungi > Ascomycota > Sordariomycetes > Glomerellales > Glomerellaceae > Colletotrichum > Colletotrichum chlorophyti. The sequence goes on from MPGH01000091.1 coordinate 125,465, forward strand.
TCCATTCATATCAAGCCAGGCCCTGCCCGGAAGAAAGAGCTGGTGTTAGACGGGTCGAACCACTGCGAGGCTCGATTCAACTGATACTGAGCGTGGGCGATAGATAGGGTGAGAGTTGTGCGGAGTTGTGCGCGCGCAGGATCAGATGGTCCCTCTCGCCGCCAGTCGGGACCCAAGACATGAGTTGCGGCAACAAGGTGGATCTGAGTGGAATGTTTGGGAAATGTGCGAATACGTCGAGGTACGAGGATCATATCGGTCTCAAGCAGGGAATTCCCTCTACCCCACAGTCAACCAAGCCTTGATGCAGAACAGGGATGTCGGTCGATCAATGCCGGGAGACTAGCGCAGGGGTGAGGGGCTTCGAGTGTGTCGTGCGTGGGTGGGTGTGGATGGAGCAGCGGGCTCTCTTGCTCACCTCGTTTTTTGCTGATGTATGTAGAATACACAGGCCATTGAAGGTCCGAGGGAGCCAAGATATGTTATTATCCTTTGGATGTAAAGTCTCGTGAACCCGTAAGGTGTCTCTTTGTGAGCCCAGTGTGTTGATATTGCCATGGCAGCTTGTCTTTGCGACGAGATCCCGGCCCTCTGCAGAACGACGGCGGTGCTGCGGATTGAGATGGCGCCGACGAGTGGCAACGGTAAGACGAAGGCGCTGTCAAGCTCATTAGCGTCCATCAATGTGCCGCCGGTCAAGGCTTAGTTGCCGCAAGCTGCTGCTCAAGGGCACACAAAGCTGCAGCGCAGCCAAGAACAATCCAATTTTCGGGGCTCGCTAGCCGGGCCGTTGCAGCTTTTCCGGTCGTGTTGCAATCGCAAGACGTGTTGCTCATTCACTTCTCCACCGGAAGGATTCGCCGAGCCGAGATACTATACGTAGTAGACCCATTGACGGAAAGCCTAGGCCAAGTAAGCAATGCTAAGCATTTAGACGACGTAGCATATAGATAGCAGCCCACGTGTATCTCCACCGGCGTTTGGCCTAGTAGCCAAAGACCAGATACAGCAGCCTGCCGCTCACCACAAGATGAGGCGATCCCCATCAGACAACAACACATTGTTATGGGATACAGCGGTTATCCGACGACGGAACAAGAACAAGACGCACCAGTGATACTATTTCTGGAGACGCGCATCGAACCAGGGAGGGCCTCCTTGCTTCCTATCTTCCGAAAACACGGCCGGGTATGTCACAGTGGCGAGTCCCTAGTCAGGTTGGAAACAAAAGTCAACGGGGGGTTTTCTGTGACGGCGAATATGACATTTGATGGGACCTTTGCACTAGTACGTCAGGGCCGACGGAGTAGGGGACTTGAGGGCCCGGAGAGGGGATCGAGCGCGGGTAAGCGGCGAAAGGAGGAAGAGTGCTCGACACTGTATCCGAAGACACGGCATCCCGGGACAACGGGTATTTCAGTTATCAGCCTTCTTCGTTGTTTCCGCTTGGCGTTTCAGCGATCCCCATGGTTGCCATTCCCCCGACAGTCGCTAGCTGAGCATCGCGTCTTGACCTGGGAGAACACCGTGGTCTCGTGGTGCCAAGGGCGATCTGTTCACAGTTCGTGTGTGCTTGGCGTACTAAGCTTTGAGGAGTTGCGGATGAAGAATACCAGGCATATGTGGGCATGGGATGTCAGACGAAGAAGAAACGAGTGCCGCTGCTGATACCCAAACTGCCACTGTTTGCGGAAACTCGGATAATCCAGGCAATAACGCCCAACTTGGACAGGCTTCGGGTTTGCTTGAGGCAAGAAGATGACGGGGGGCCTCAAGAAGCCTGGTTTGGCACGCACCCCTTGTTCTCTCCTGTTTTGAACTTTTCTGTATTCATTTTTCTGTAACTCTACTTTTCTGAGAATGATGTTGCAGTCCCAGGATTTTCAAGAAACGCCATAACGAGAGGGGGGACATTCGAACGACTGGATAAACCGGCAAGTTGGCTGACGTCGTCCCCGGGTACACGCCGCCGGGCCATTTTTATTTGGTCGCTTCAGGTTGGGATCGTTAAGGGGTGCTTCGAGACTTGGCCTGTCATCAGCAGTGGTCTGTACTGCTCGTTTCATGGCTTTGGCCCGTCAACGTCGAATTTCGTCGGCGCTGCGACTGTTTGGTGAACGATGCAGGCTGAAGGTGGTGGTGGTGGGAACTACCCCACCAACGGTCTGGTGTCTCCACCAGGGAAGTAGGCGTCTCCGGGCGGAGAGTGGACGGACTGACAAGCCCTGAAACGACCCACCCAAGAATCTGAGACAAGACTGTGCGGCGGAACCCTGGCAGCGTGCACCTCCGAGCCGCTACGGCCTAATGCTCCGAGTGGCATGGGAGGTTGGGATTGCCTGCCCTCTCGACGTACCATCTAGTAGCGACGCGCAGTCAGGCAGACTTGTGGGAAGAATCATGTTGACCAACCGTGCTGTACACCACATAGCATGGTAACGAAAGTGGTACCTGGAACGTCCAGATCTTTCTTAACACGGGCAATCCCTGGTCCGACATCCTTACCCATGGCAATGAATCTCTTGTTGATCCGAGTTGAGGCGTCACGAACGGGTTTGAGCTGCAGCACGATTTGTGTTTCTTTTTGTTTGCGCTGCTCTGCGCTGCACTGCCCAGGTGACGAACGCCAGTCGCTGCCGTCATGACGACTCCTGAGGCACTTCGCCTCAAGGATTAGGCGTCGGAAGTGCAAATCAGCGCCGCATCCCAGAGAGTGGTGGGATCGTTCTACGGTACACGACTTGGGATGTGAATCGGTTTGCGGCATCGTGATGCGCATACTCGGTCGTTTTCTCTAGCATCGCTTTTATAGTTTCCGCCATGTGCTAAAGTATCTGTTGTAGGGTGTTGTGAGATTACCGATTAGGACAAATAGCTACTCATCGTCCTCCGTTAGGTCGTGAGGGAGCCCGACCCCTGCGGCAAAGAGAAGATGAGACCAACTGTATATGTGAGCAGCAGTCTGCCTCGCGAATCGACTGAGGGTGGCGCCCCCGGCCATCATCATCTGAACAACGCTTGGTTCGGGAGGTCCAGAAGAAGCTTGTCAATGTCGGCGAAAAACGCCTTAGTGGACGACTTCGAAGTCAAAAAAAAAATAACAAAAACAAAAAGAAGATGGAAAGGCAATCAGGATTGACTCGAGGCGATCGTGATTAATCATGTCGTGGCAGGAAGTGAGTGATGATGGTGGTAAGAGCCATGAAAAGCCCTCATCGCCAAGCACACCCCAAACAACAGCATTTGTTCCAAACTAAACGTTGTGGCCTGCGTCTTCTGTCGATTCGAGAATATCGTCCTTGGCACCTTGGCGAATAGGTCAGTCGACGCAGCCCAATTCATTCAAAGTTGTCGAGAAGAGCGCGAGGTATCCAGTTAAAACTAGGCACATAGCGTGGTTGTTTAATGTAGTTGACGCCAACCAAATCCTTCCGTCATCTTTCGTCCTCGGACAGGCAAATTTCGTCCTCTTAGACCTAACTTGTCAAGTGTTTTACAGGCAGCTGACTAATTGGAAAAATAAATGGCATTTTCACCTGCGAAATGGGCGTGTGCCATCTGCATCCTCATCGACGTGTGCAATGTCCGCCATGCCAACCGAACTCCTCGGGTGTTTTCTTGGCTTTTGAAAACATATTTAGCAGTTTTGACCGGCTTGGCCTTGTCGAAGAAACATTTTCAAGCTCCAAAGCTTGATCGTGCGTGTATGTGGGCCATATCAGAGTCATGGCGGGACAAAGTACCATGAAAAAGCGGACTTGCAGGACGCCTACAACATGTCATTAGCAAGCATATGAAAAGGTAAAGTCAGTAGGTGTGAGGAGACACAGACCCCTTACTCTAATCGAGTGACCAAGGGTTAATGTTTCTGCCAAGCCGGGAACTGCAAAATGCGAGAACTCTTGGACAGTGAGAGAAGGGAGAAGGCTCAAACGGAACGCTAGAGATAGGTAACAAAGGAGCAAATGATTCAAGCCTGAGGCACTAACGAAGAGGACTGAGACAGCAAGGGCACTAGACCAAGATGGGGCCTGATGACAAACACTGCATGACCGGGGGTCCCAAACCGGAAAGACCGCTCTCTTAGAGCCCCACGTGATGTGGCCCGTGCTCCGTGTCGGTGGAAAGACTAGAGCTGACGGCCAGTTCCAGCCCGGCGGAAGTGGAGACTCTGAGTATCCAATTAGAATTGTTATTAGGGCCCTCACTGCCTGCCCGGCAAACTCGCGGGCACTTGCGAGACCCGAACCCGAACCAACTAGCCAATCAGAAAAGAACTAGGGGGTCATTCGAATGTCATTTTATGGCACCGTCCAATGTTCTGGACCCCATTTTTTGCCCCGCCCTCAGAGCACCTATCCAGGCCAACAGTTCAGCTCCTGAGCAGCCGGCAGCCGGCCGCCAGCCTCGCCGGTTTACTCCTTACCGAACTGCCTGAGGGAGCTTAGGTATTCGTACTGTGGTAGTTAGCAGGTACTAGGCACGCTGCCAGCACTAACAGTCAAGCCATTTGCACGCACTCTCCCAAACACCAGCAAAGCCCAGCCCAGCCCAGTCCAGCTCATCCGCATCGTTTCTTTTCCCCACGCGCAACGCTCGCTTCCCGCGCAAACCTCGTCGAACCTCCGTCGGGTCACACGCCCACCGCGCCCACCACCACCGCACACACCCCCTCCATCCCGAACATCCACGTCCCGTCTTTGCTCTGCTCTGCTTCGCTCAGTATCAATCATCACGGCTTTTGCCGTTCGTTTATCGAACTTGGCTATATCGCGCGCGAGATAGAGAGCGAGAGAGGAGGCACAAAAGTAGGGGTCTAGAGACACTCGCCCGGGCCTCATCCTCAGGTACCACCTCCGTTCCAACTACAACCAACCCATCGACATCAGTCCCACAACCCGTTGCCGCTGGGGGATACCCTTATCCTCCTCCGCTTCGGCCGGTCGTCTTCCCCTCTCTTTCCCCATTTCTCCCGTCTCCTCCCCGACAGAATCCAATGTCAGACGACGAGTTCACCGGCGCCGACGGCCTCTCCGGCACCGCCGCCGCCGCCGACCGGGACAAGCGCGCACCACGCTTCAGCTGGACCCCGGCGTACGAGACCACCTTCTTCCGATCCCTGTGCGACTCTGTCCAGCTAGGCCTGCGGGAGAACCACTCCTTCAAAGCTGATGCCTGGGATCGCGCCGCGACCGCTCTCCGCGAGAAGCACGGCGCATACCCTACCAAGAGCCATCTAGTAAATAAGTCGGATAATGCGCGCAAAAAGTTCCGCCTCTGGCGCGGCCTGCGCGAGGACCCGGAATTCCTTTACAACCCGACCACCCGTACGGTCACCGCCTCCGAAGAGGCCTGGAAATCCCATATCGAGGTTTGTTGACGCGCGCGCCCCCCACCGCGGTTCCTGTCGTCGGTTTGGAATCGTCGCTGACACACGCGACTATAGAAAGAGCCGCTGTCGCGCGCGTTGCGTGGCCGGCCGTTCGATCACGAGCAGTTCATGGAGATTTTGTATCCGGACGTCATCGGTTCAGGCGGTGCTCCTAAGCGAATCATGAAGCCGAAGCGAAAAGGGCCGGACGTTATTCAAGGATCCGAGGACCCGGATATGCCGGGCACCGCAGTTCTCGATCTCCAAGTTGATCCACCATACCGGCCGCCTTCGCAACCTGGCATCAATCCGACGGCACAGGCTCGCGGCTCAGTCAGCCAATCTCCTGTGGTCCCCGTCCAACAACCCATGATACCCCAGCAACCACAACAAAGACCCACATCCACTGCGATTCCGCCTAGAACGCACATCGCTGGTACCAGCGCGCTGACGCCACCCGAGGAAACGGCCACGGGGCGCAAGAGGTTCCCCCAGCAAGCCCCGACGTCCGATGGTGGTAAGGCTCCGACGGCACCCATGGGCCCGCCGCCAACGCAACCGGCGGAGAAACGGCGTCGCATATCGGGCTACGCGAACAACGTGCAGTCATCGGCATCTGGAGCGTCATCCATCCACAACCATGACTCGACGGCTTCCATGGCACCCACCGGAAAGCAACTCATGGAAGACAGCTTCCTCAAGATCGCCGATGCTCTCCGCGGTCGCAGTCCGCCACGGTGGCCGGAGCAGGCGATTGAAATCTTCTTCCGCGATTTTTCAGACGAAGACATGGACCTCCAGCTGAAGATCGCGGAGAAGGCACTTGCGGACGACAACAAAGCAATGATCTTCTGCAAGATGTCGCCGACGCTGCGCAAACACTGGGTCAAGCGGCTCAGAGAGCTGCATAACAACAGCCGCAACGCGTGAGCGTAGTGTGTCGGCTGTAAGGCGGACGGTGTAGGATTCATAAGAGGAGGGTATTTCGTCGTTGTAAGCAGGCTAAATCGTTTGTATGGGCAAGCAGGCGGGCAACGGTTATAGGCAGGAAGGCCGGATAGGCTGGATCAGCGGAAGTACGAGGGCGTTCAAGGTGTTGTCCGGTCTGGAGGAAGGGTTTCATACGGGGTTGGAGGAGTTAGCAAACCAAACGGCATAGCGACTGGGATGTTGAGCTTTTGGCGAAACCTACTTTTTGTCTGTACGATTCTACGATACTAACAGCTACCACCAGACAGATGGGCAGAGGCGAAGCTGATCGGGAGCGGTCGGTCTCCTTTTTTAGTATATTTCAATACTCATCGTCGATATGGGAATGTCGTAAATAGCAAGGGGACCGAGAGTGTTTAATTGTCGAGGATGGTATTCTGTTGTGAGCCTAGATGCAGTCATTCAAGCACTTGTCTGTTTTTCTCTCTCTTGGAAAAGCAATCATAATGGAGGAGATTTGATATCCGTGTTCGCCCCGAACGCCCAGTACATACATAATAGCGGAGAGCCAAACTCCACGTCGTGTGTTTCGTCAAGACGCTATTTCGCCCCATGCCAGCATCCTGTGTAACATGCCAAAGAGAGACGAGGTTGAAAGCCACCAGCAAAATCCATGCTGTTCAATCAAAGTCGGAGTACGCTCCGCTTGCTCATTTCTTTCCCTTGGTCTTGTAGAGGTAGCTGCGGAGATGTCAAGTCAGTGAACGATGTCAAAGGCACCAAACGAGGTCACTTGTCCCCAGGGGATTACCAACCTTCCAAAAATACCCTCACCGAGACCAACAACGCCCAGAATACCCAGGCCGAGACCGACGTTCTGCCACGACAAGCGGCCGCGCTCGTACAAGCCCCAGGCCTTGTATCCGAGGAAGGCGCTGAGGCCGACGACACCGACGAGATTGGAGACGACGAGGGCGCTGGCGCTGCCGTCGCTAAGGCTGGAGAACTGACGCTTCAGCCACGAGTCAGCCTTGCGGGCCTTGCTGGCGGCCTTCTTCTTGGCAAGGTCTGCCTCGGCGCGGGCCTTTTCTTCTTCCTCTTCGCGGGCGATGCGGTCGGCCTGTGTCTCAGTCTTGACGTCCTGCTCTAAAAAGTCGTTGGGGACAGTGTGGACGCTTGGGATGTCGACGTCGACAAGGGAGGCGGTCGAGGCTACAGACTCAACGGAGACTTCGGGGGGCTGGGGGGCGGCAGCCTACATGAAGAGGGACCATAGTTAGCAGGTGGTTCTGTTTTGTTATGGTCACACAAAGGTTGGGGGTGGAGAGCAACAGAAGCGCGTTTGAGCAGAGGCTGAGATCACGCGATCAGTAAACGTACCTCTTCAGGAGTTTGCTTAGGGCCCTTCGAGGCAATATCAGCGTAGGAAGACACTGTCGTAGTTGTCAGCGATGCGCTCATTTGCAACACGAGACACCTATGTCGTGCACTCACTTATGAGAGATGTGTTGAGGGTATCTTGAGATTGAAAAGAGTAGGTGCTAAAAGCCCAAAAAGGGACTCGAAAGTTGAATAGTGGTGTATGTGTGTGTGGTGTAGGTTGAAAGGTGTGGCAGATCGACAGATGACGCAGTTCAGAATGGTGGGAGCTTGTCTTTTTAAGGAGCCGTTGTCATGTGAAGGGGGTTAAGGAGGAAATCGGAACAAGAAAAGAAACAAGGGAAATAGACATGCGAAAATAATGATGGCGCACGAGGAAGGCTGTCGTCAGGTGCGTTTGACCACTCTCCTTCCTGTGCTTCCCCTCTCGGGCTTTTCCTCTTAGAGCTTTCCTTGATCTTGGTTGGCGCGACTGAGGCCTGGAGACCAATGACGTATGATGCTCGATGCGGCTCGGGAGCTTGGGACACTGATGACCCAGGCCAATCAGAGGAGACATGTACCCACTGGGAGTGGAGATGCTCTGGTCACTAGCACCGGGAAATGCCAGGAACATCGTCATGCGACGAACCATTCTGGGCCCTGGGCCATGCGCTGTCACTAACAGAAATTAATGATGTTATTCATGCTCATATCCATTTTTTTTTTCCAACGCTGTCGTATTGAGGAGTCATCGTCCTGGTTGCTGGGCACCGCTGAGATCTGAGGTTATTCGCAGTTCTTGGTAGTCAAAACAATCAGCATTTACAAAAACAAACACGTCGCTCAGAAAAGCCAACAAAAATACAGCACTCGGAGAAGTGTATGTCTATTTTGGTTTGTTTGTTTAGGTACTAGTACACTTTGTACACGATTATGGTACATTGAAAATATGCCCAAATCTTCCTGTCATGGTGTTCATTAGCCGCCATTCGCCGTGTGCTTGAAAAGCCCCCTCCTGCTCACGCCATCACGTCTTCTCTTTTCCATACACGCAGAGACATTTCATAGTGGTCTCAAACACGTAGACTGGCGAGAAAAAAAAGACACGTCTAGTTGCCATTTGCCGCGGTGGCATCAGTCGCCTTGGTGTTGGGTTTGGTGAGGTCGACAGGCTCAGGGTTGGGGGCCCTCTTGGCCTCCTTCTCCTGCTTATCGCCCTCAGCCTTGCTCACGGGCTTCGTCTCTTCAGTCTCGCCCTTGGCCTCAGCCTTGGGGGCCAAGTCGGGGGAGTCGGCCTCGGTCTCCTTCTCCTTCTTCTCCTCAACAGCGTGCGTCGGTGGCGAAATAGAAACGTCGGTGTTGGCATCGAGTGTGGGCTGAGCGTCTTCGGGGGCTTCGTCGTCGGCGAGCTCGGCGCCATAGATCTCAGGGTACTTGCGGAAGCACTCTTGCATTCCCCTAAAAAGCAGTTAGCCAACCAACCCAATCACCATTACCGCCTCAGTCGACATACTGGAACTTCTCGATGCAGTCGATGCCCTTGGGCTCCTCCTTGGAGTAGACGAAGCAGCTGAACGCGGCCTTGAACTCCTCGCCGCAGGGACCGTCGGCCATGCCGCCGAGGCATGGGCAGTCCCAGTTGATCTCGCCCGTCTCGGGGTTGAAGGCACCCTGCTGGTCGGCCTCCGCCTCCAATGCCTCGGGGGATCCAGGGGCTGGCCCGCCCTCAGCTTCGACAGCTTGAGTGTCTTCGTCGCTAGATTCGATAGGGGCCGGGGCAGCAGTAGTGGCAGCAACCGGTGCAGGTGCGGGTGCGGGCTTAGCCTCCTCTGCCTTCTTGATAGTTCGCTTGCGTTTCTCCTCGACAATGGCATCGACGGTGGTCAGGTCAGACTCGGAGAATTGGGACGGGGCTGGAATCGTTCGGGCTGTCGACGAGAGAAAGAAAAGCCAGAGTTAGCATGCATCCCTTGTGCACTCGTATCCTTCTCCCAAAGAAACATACGGAGAGGCTCCTCGGCGAACACGGGGCTCGTGTTGTACCAATAGACGGCTCCAATCGCAGCACCCCATCTCAGAGCCGTTCCCTTCCATGTCCGGGGCTTGTCGGCAGGTGATGTCGAGGCAAACCGGCGAGGGGCTGCGCGAATTGCGGACTGGCGAGCGGCGCTCAGAGCGCGTGGCGTCGACCGGACGGCGCTGCGGTACATATTTGGGTTTTCGTTTTGTGCGTGCTAAGCCGGAAATACAAAGTGAAATACAAAACGTTCAAAGAAGACAAAGGGGACGAAAAAGGAGAATTAGATATCGCGGAGGGGCGCGGGTGGTTCTTCGGTGTCGACGGAGCTGGGTTGGTAATCCTCTCTTCCGGTGAGAAAGAAAATTGAAGCTTCGATTCGGCCCGGGTTCAACCGAGGTTTTAGCGGCGCAAATCGGTAGCGCAGCTCCGGCCGATCGGCCGGACAGGAACGGGGTCGAACCAATCCCTGATTGGCGGGGTCATCGCGGGTTTTCGGTGTTTTTGGGCCTGGCGGGCACCATCACTTTCTGCGGTTGACCAATTGGGGTTTATGACGACTACGCGTCTTGGAACATCTCTTGATACCCGGTACATATGTTCGTGAGCCTGCTGATAAGGTTGTTTGGTATTCTTTACGCTATCGCGAGTCCGAAACCCCCAGTCGAACTTTGACCCCACCTCCCCAAAAACTGTTCGTATGTGTTTTCTGACACCGCGAGCATAAGTGACCTGTATTTAGCTAGATACTTCGGTGGTTGCCATCTGACGAGAGTAAGCGTTGAGAAGCTTCAAGATGTCACCTAGTTTTGAGTGGCGTCCTATTGCCCTCCTCCGAGACAATGCGCCGGGGTTTCCAGGTCCTACTGACTTTGCGCTCATTGTGCTCAACCAGCCTGTGAAGGAGACCGCCGTCTTTGACTCGCTATGGGCAAATGGTATGATAACTTAATGTCCGCTTCGACCTTTTTAGCAAGCGCTAACGCTTGTTGCAGCTTTGACGCGAGTCGCGGCGGACGGAGGAGCGAACCGGCTATACGATTTAACCCAGGCTTCTCGGAAACCCTATGTATGTACCACTTATCGGGGACAAAGTCCTGGTCTGACTGCGACAGAATGGTCTTGATGTTATCATCGGTGACTTGGACTCGCTCCTCCATTCAGTGAAGGAGCACTACACGAAACAGGAGAAGCCGGCCCAGATCATCCACGATCCCGACCAGTATTCCACTGATTTTGGCAAGGCCGTCACATGGATCCGGTCGAACCATGACTCCAAAGTCGATATCGTCGCACTCGGCGGACTTGGTGGTCGTGTAGACCAAGGGCTCAGTCAGATACACCACCTGTACCTTTTTCAACCGGGCTCCGACTATGCTGAGGGCAAGCTGTACCTCGTTTCTGGCCAGAGCTTGACATTTCTCCTCAAGCCCGGCCGCCACAGCATCTGGGTCCGTGAGGGCGGCGAAGACGTCTTTGGCAAATACGTCGGCATCATCCCCATCGGAGGCACCAGCTACATCACCACCAAGGGCCTTGAATGGGATGTGGAAAACTGGGAGACCAAGTTTGGAGGCCACGTCAGCACCAGCAACCACGTACTGCCTGAGACGAAGGTTGTCGAAATCGAGACGACAGAAACCGTGCTTTTCACCATTGCCCTCGCGGGGATTGAATAGACCAACTCGACACTCGCTTGTTGTACATGGTAATCATTATGCATGGTGCGTGAGATACGGCAGCAGCCGCCGACCAACTCCAAAACGCCATGCCTTAACTGTTCCAACTCTCATTCTCTTCTTTTTTTGCCTTCGTCCAACTCCAAATCACCTCGAGGGGGAAGCCTTTTACCGCAAATAGTGTATGCAAAGCCAGCAGAAGAGGAAGAAGATGACGACGCCGGCCCAGAAGATCCACTTGTCCTCCTTGGCCCGACGCTCGATCATCCGGATGGTGTCGCCCGAGATGCCCAGCGTGTTGCCGACCGAGTATAGCCTCTTTTGTGTGTTCTTCAGCATCTCACGCTGTGTTCCCAAGTCGCCCAGCACCGCCTGTCCTCGTGCAATGTATTCATCCAGGGCCGAGTTCGTGCTCGCGAAGAAGTTTTGCTCCCGCAAGGCGTGCTGCTCTCTCGTGACGTCGTTTCCGCCCATGCTCAGACCGCCCCCTGCCTGGCCAGTCGAGGCTCCTCGACTGTGAAAGGCGGACGATGAAGACTTGTTGACGTTGGCGTAGGGGTTCTCGGGGGTCGCTGTAACGTAGGCGCGGCGACCTAGCAGCTCGCCTCGGTTGTTGCTGTGGACGGCATCTTCGCGGGCTTTCTTGAGGGAATCGACCTGGGTCCGGAAGTCTGAGAGGTCTTCGCGGAACCGCTTGACACGCTCGAATGCCTCTTCCTGCTTCTTGGGTACGAGCTCTTGACGGGCGAGGTGATGGTATTCATCGACGGTCTTCGCGAAGGAAGCCAGTGAGGCGGACACGTTGCCGATTTCTGCTGGAGTAAGGGCGGTGGGCTGAGTGATGGATGCCGACAGTTTCTCGAGATCGTTGCGGATGGCCTTGCTCTGGCGCAGAGCAGAGTTGTACTGGACGTTCTGCAAATAGCTTGTTAGCCCCGGCGCAACTTGGTCAGGTCAGGGCGCATTTGGGCAGCAACGAACCATGCTTGTGAGCTGGTGATGAGCTTGCTTTTCTTTCCTCTACGGTCGGGTTGAAATCGGTTTCCCCAAGTCGTTCGAGAGAAAGAGATGTGTGTGTATGTGTGCGTGTGGTTAGTCGCTGTGAAGGCTTGAAGATGTCCCTGACACAATTGCAAGGTACCACGAACTAGGGAGCTCAGGACACGCTAAAGCTTCAGCACTTTATTAGTAGGTAGTCTGCCATATCTCCAGGTGTCTTCTTGGGGTATCAGCTACACCGCCTTCCTAATATGGTTAGATAACTACACTGTACGGTAGGCCGTTTCCGATAACTTTAAGCACTGTGACACTCATCGACCTGCGTGCTCAACTTAATTACAACGCCCTCATCTTGTGTTAAACTCATGTAAACCAACTACCCTACTTTTCACCTCAACAACTCGACCACGCAGACGTTTTTCTCATGAAATAAATTTCTCACTCATACCATATCAAGAAATTCTGCTGATTTGTAGCTGATTACCATACACTTTACTGCCATCCCAATGCAGTTCGCCGAGAGTGAACCGCGTGCTTATGCACTTCCATCTTCCGAGCTTCGGTTGACGTCCGTCATGGGCGATTCTGGCAGTCTTACCATCAATCCTACATAGATTATGACCACCCGAAAGAGACCCAATGTTCAGAGTCGAGTGGACCAACATTGCCAGATATTGGTAGACCCATAGTCCGCCGCTAACACAAGTTCCTAAGCATACAGCCCTATCTGCCTAGTGAATCTGCCGATCCGGCACCGACATGCATGCAGGGCAATTGCTGATGACCGGCTTTTCAATGGACAGGCACTCAACACCCTGCTCATTTTCTTCCCCTAGTTGACGAAATGGCAAGACTCATGAACCTCATCTCCAAACTCCCATCACCGACTTAACCTACTTGTATCTTGCTCGGCCCCATCCCGCGCTTGTGCCTTCGTAGGTCCCAGCCTATCTCCCCCATCCTGAGCCAACGAGTCAAGCTTTCGCCATGTCCCGGCCGTCAAGTCCTATTCCTCCTGAGAATCCAACACTTCCAGCGGACTCTGCCAAGTCGACGATCGTAGATGAAGAAGCTGCGACGCCCACCGAGCAATGGGAAACACAGCCGCGATTTTCCATCTATACGACATGGGAGAAACGGTTCATCGTCCTAGGCGCCTGCCTGGCCGCTTTCTTCTCGCCCTTTACAGCCCAGATCTACCTGCCTGCCCTGCCTGTGCTGGCCCATGAGTTCAAAGTGTCCGACTCAGATATGAACCTCACCCTGACAACCTATATGATCTTTCAGGGTATCATTCCCATGTTCATCGGTTCGTTGGCAGACAACAGCGGTAGACGGCCAGCCTATGTCATCTGTTTCGTCGTCTATATCGCAGCGAACATCGGCCTTGCACTGTCGCAAAGTTTTGCCTCGTTGTTGGTGGTGCGTTGTCTGCAGTCTGCAGGCTCCAGCAGCACTGTGGCATTGGCGTCAGCTGTTGTCGCCGATGTAGTCACCTCCGCTGAAAGAGGGCAATATATCGGCATCACTGTCATCCCCATCGTCCTCGCGCCCGCCTTGGGCCCCGTTCTCGGCGGTGTTCTTGCCCAGTATCTCGGATGGAGGTCCATCTTCTGGTTTCTTGCCATCCTCTCAGGGGTGTTCTTTGTTGCTCTACTTCTTTTCTTCCCAGAAACTTGCAGAAAGATTGTCGATGATGGCTCTGTGCGACCTCCCCGACTCTACCGAACTGGTTTTCAGTTGTTGAAGCATCATGTCAAGGCTAGAAAGGGGCCTGGGGCTCCAATCACAAGGTCAGAAACTGGAGCCTCTAACACCGTCAGGCCAACACTCAAGTTCAAGCTAAACCCGTTCGCATCGCTGCTTTTGCTCTTTGAAAAGGAGCTTGGGCTACTCCTCGGCTTCAGCGCAGTTGTCTTCGCCGGCTTCTATGCCATCGCTGCCTCCATGCCCACGCAGCTTGCCGAGATATATGGCTTCGGCAGTCTCGAAGTTGGTCTTATGTATCTTCCAATGGCCGGTGGCTCCGTCGTTGCCGCAGCTTTCGTAGGGCCCCTTAGCAACTGGAACTATCGACGGCATTGTAAGCGCTTGGGCATTCCCTACGACAAGACTCGCCAACAGGATCTCTCTGAGTTCCCTATCGAGAAGGCTCGGCTTGAGATCGGTTTGCCCCTGTTGTATTTTAGCTCGATCCTGCTGCTGATATGGGGCTGGGTTCTTCACCTGCGTACACACGTAGCCGTCCCATGCGTGTTACTCTTCCTCTTCGGTGTAGGTATGATTGGCTTCAACAATACCACCAATACTCTCATAATCGACATACACCCTGGCCGAGCCGGTACAGCCACGGCTGCAAACAATTTCACCAGGTGCTTGCTAGGCGCAGGGGCCACGGCAGCGATCATTCCCATGATTAACGGCATGGGTGTGGGCTGGGCCTTCACTTTGTTGGCGCTTCTTTATATCATATGTAGCCCGGCGCTTCTGGCCACCATGTATTGGGGAATTAAATGGCGGAGAGCTGCGAAGGACAAGGAGCAGAAGAAGAGGAGCTCGGCTTGATCTCTTCTTCCTGTTCTTCTTCCTCTTCTTCTTCTTCTTCTTTTTTTTTCTCGGTTGCACAGACACGGCATTTCCAACATTGATACCCCTGTATTTCTGTCCAAGATGCACGCATTTTTTTTAAAAGTTTGTCCGATCTCTATTAAGCTCGGTGCGGTTGTCAGCTCATGAACGAGCCCCAGTTTCATGCATACCTTGAAGTACCGCCTGGAACGAGTGTCTGAGCTAAGAAAGGCCGCAGAAGAATCAGCGACGCCACCTCCGCTCCATGATCAGTTCCAATCTCACCCTACCCATCTGCCTTATTCTCTCCACTTCATACCCCTTCAACCCACCATGTCTAGTATGAAAGAAAAAGAGATACCTCGGGACCAGATGAGCACTAAGACACTCACGGCTCAATGTTATTGTAAATCTGTCCACTTCACTTTGTCTCTTCCTTTGTCCCTTCTCCCCCTCAAAGTCCATCTTTGCCATTGCAGCACTTGCCGATCTACTCATGGCACCCTCTGCGTATTCCACGCCGCCCTTCCGCCTGGAGTCTCACCGGCTTTCATCGCACCGTCTTCCCTCTCATCTCTGACCGCCTACCGCCATGCCGCCGCCTCGAGCACGCGCTACTTCTGCAGCACCTGCAGCTGCCATATCGGCGACGTGGGCATCGACGACGACGATTGGGTAATCTCAGCTTCCATTTTTGACGCCAATACCGAGGATTTTCCCGCAGTGTGGGATATCCGTCAGCACGTGAACACGACATCAGCACCGGGGGGTGGGCTGTACAACTGGCTGCAGCGCATGGCGGGAGGGGACATGAAAGTCTGGAATCCCAAGGACCAGAGTGGTGGAGAGGATGCAGCACCTGAAAGAGAGGTCGGAACGAACGGGGAAGACGTTCTCCGTGCGCGCTGTCATTGTGGAGGGGTATCATTCACAATCTCCCGTCCCACGCCATCGATGCTCGAGGATGAAGGGTACCAAGCGTGGATCTCTCCCATCGAGTCGAACAAATGGATGGCCTGCCTCGACGTCTGCGATGACTGCCGGCTACAAACCGGTGCGCACGCCGTCGCCTGGGTCTTCGTACCGGAGTCGTGCATCAAACCTCGGTTGCCCGAGGACCTCAAAATTGGGTCATCCAAAGCATTCGCGTCGTCTGATGGGGTGTTGCGTTCTTTTTGTGGTACGTGTGGTGCGACAGTGCTGGGTTACTTTGGCTGTGACGGCAAGCGGAGGAGAGCGGACGGGGACAGGTTGCTAAATGTGGCGGTTGGTATCTTGAGGGCTCCGGACGGCGTTCTGGCTGAGGAGTGGTTGACTTGGAGAACCGGTAGGGTTGCTTGGTCGGAGAGCGGGATGAGGTACGATTTCGCCCTGACCGAAGCATTGAGTGAGGGAATGGCCAGGTGGGGGAGGGAGAAGCACGGGGAGATCCGCGAGTTCAATATTGATTGAGTCCACTAGCGCTCTTGAGTACACACATCCCACGTACTTTCGCCTTCTTCCTTTCTATCAGTCCCGTCTTGCAGGACCCATGACAAAGAATCAGGACAGCTGTCCATAAGTCTCCTTGACCCTTCCCTTTTCTCGCTCCAGATAACCCTCAAAGGTTCCCAGAGGAACCCCCCAGCTTCTCACCTTCTCAGGCTCGGCGAACTGCTCCATGTCCCGCATGACCAACTGGCCCGCAATGAAAGGGTTTCCGGCCTTCTGCGCCTCAACTTCTTCGTCCGAGAGAAAGACCGTCTTTAAATCCCTCCCAGTAGCCTTAGCAAGGTGCGCCATGATCTCATCCGCCGTCAAGAACTCGGATGAGATGGCAATCTCTTGGGCATGAAACCTCGAGGGATCTTCATACGCCGCAAGCGCGAACCTGCCGATATCGTTGGGGTCAACCATCGGCAACCTCGACTCAGGCTTCAAAGCCGTAACGAAACGTCCATCCTTGACCAAGTCGGGGAAGACGGCCACCAGGGGAAGGACGTAGTTGGCCGCAAAGTTGCCGGGCCGGAGGACCGTCCAGTTCTCGAAGCCTGCTTCGCGAACCTCCTTCTCGATGGACTGTTTCGAGAGCAGAAAGGTTGCGACGAAGCCATTGGGGTCCCAGTACCTCAAGCGCTCGGGGGCCTGGACAGTGAGGCCGCTGCTGTAGATGAAGTGTGTCGCCCCTGCGTCCTTGGCGGCGGCCATGATGCGCTTCGCGGTCTTGAGTTCCCAGGTGTGATCGACGAAGTCGGGGGTTAAGTTGAGGAAAGCACCGGTGATTCCTTGCATCGCCTGCTTGAGGGCGGCTTGGTTATCGTAGTCTCCTGGGGTGAGAGTTGCGCCAAGGGCGGAGAGGGCTTTGGCGGAGGGTGAGTCCGGGTTGCGGACCAAGGCGTGGACAGCAATTTTGTTTTCCAACAGATTCTTAGCGACGTACCCCCCTACTGTGCCCGTCGCACCAGCGACGAAGATAATCTGTTGCGGCATCGTGATTGGGAAGGATAAGTGGCGAGCCCGGGATAGCTCAGAGTGTGAGCAGTGAGATAGTGCGACCTGTTCAAACATCGCGAGGAGAATAAGTCCTTATATACCTGAAAGCTTCTTGGATTCATGTCCCGGAGATTTCAATGCTTGTCAGTGGCCTGCCTCAACAAGGCGCGCAACATCGCATGTTCGTCTCATGTCGCGCAAGCGGAGTTGTCGCAGCCAACGCCGTTCATTCGGAACACCGCCAGCACACTACACCGTCGAACGATACAAAGCATGCGAGAAGGCGCTCTGGAGCGAAGGACTCAAAACTTCTGGACGAGGGTTCGACACATTGAGAGGAAAGGAATAAGAGAGTGTGTGGAAAATGATGGCGGAGCTCCGCCAGCTGCGGGATTAGGTAATCGCAGACAGCGCTAAGGTGTCTCAAGGCGCCCCCTAAGTTCACCAAAGTGCTGAACCAAGAACCATGTCATGATCTGGTGTTTGCCTTTCTAACAAAGAAAACATCGACGAGCTTGCTGCATCTCCCTGGTTTCCGGACCTGACAGCAGACTTAGAATTCAAAAGCAAAAAAAATGTCAAACTCCTTCTTCGAACGTGCCAACCCGCCCCCGCGGCGGAAGACCTGTGTAGCATGCACCAAAGCCAAGCGCCGATGCGACCATGGCCAGCCCGCATGTCTGCGGTGCTCGCGGCGGAAGATCGACTGCGTATATCAAAGTCCGCCGTCTGCCAGATCAAGGAGCCAGACCAGCTGCCATACTCCGCAATCCCTGGGAACGCCTTTGGCGCATGAGGACCCAAATAGCACAAACGAGACCGCCCCCCCTGCTGAAGGAGAGGAGCCGTATTCCAGTACCTCCCTCATACCATGGTCGGAGGGCTTTGACCTACTTCCTCTGAGCTTCGAGGCACCAGAGGATATAGTGCTGGACATCGGCTTTGGAGAGCTTCTCGACCCCGATGTTCTCCTAGACGGGACCTTGTCTACCCCATCCCTCACTACGCAAACAGACCATATGCTCGTACCACAACAGCAACAATCACCGGTTGGCTTCCTGGAAGAAATCATAGCCTCTCGGCTTCAGTACGCACTCGACGAGATCCAGAAGTTCACTGCTTCTATCGTACTGGAAAACAAAACCCCATGGATCCACCAGCAACTTTACCGTACTTTCATGCCACGGGAGATGCAAGGTACTGGCTTCACCATGAACAGGCTATCTGATGAGGGTGCTAATATCGAATGACAGATGCTCAGGCTTGCTGCGCCCTGTACATGGCAAAGAACCCATCCAACGCCCCGGCCGTTCTTCGAACGATCCAAGCCAGATCCCATGAGCTGCTTGCCTCACCGATGCCGAGAGGGCGTCTCGAGATACTGGCCCGCGTTCACGCCATCCTACTCTATCAAATAATTCGTCTCTTTGATGGCGACATCTCCCTCCGAGCCTCCGCTCAAAACACACTGTCATCCCTCGAGCCCGCCATCACGGCTCTCGTGCCATTCGTCAAGTGGCACCCCGAGCAACCCGTGGCCAACTCAGCAGAAGAAACGCCAACAAAGGACTTTTGGCAAGACTGGATCTTCCAAGAGTCCGCTCGTCGCACCATTTTCTTCACCTGCTTCTTCCTCATCGCCCACCAGATGCTCGTCGGGCAGCAGCAAACCTCCGCGCGATGTGAGGAGAAGTACATATTCTGCCAGTCGTGGACGCTGTCGGCTCACCTCTGGAACGCGCCCAACGTCGTCGATTTCGCCGTGGCGTGGAAGGAGAAGCGGCATTTCGTCATCACGAAACAGTGTTTCAGCGAGGTCTTGAGGGACGCTGCCGCCGATGATGTCGACCTGTTCGGAAGGATTCTGATGGTGGGAGCGATGGGTATCGAAGAGGCAAGATTATGGTTCTACAACAGAGGCGGTGCTTTATGAATACTAAGCCCGGCGAGCTCGAGATCTCGAGAGCACTTGTCTTTGTACCAAAAGACACACGCGAAGGCCGCCAGTCTAGATGGCAAAGAATACCAGCCAGCAGAGGAAGAGTATCACGAGAGATGCCAGGGGATGACTACTAGAAAGCGAGTTGATTTGTACTCTGACAAAATGACATATTGAAGAAGGCGTGCCCTCATGACACACTTGTGCCGGTCTTCGGGTGCATCTCGTTCGAAAAATACAGCAGCGACCTTTTCGTAAATCTCTCAGACCAATCGAGAGGTATCTGGTTGCGCAATGTCGGTATCCCTTTTTGCCCTTCCCATCCAAGCACAAAATGAAAAGGAAAGCCTCCCCTTCCTTTCTTCCATGCCATATTGTTTCTCTCACATGAGACACAATTGTAGCATGGATGTTCCTCTGGTCACCCAAGTTCCGTCACCGAGATAAATGAAAAGAACCTCCACACTGCTTTTACTTCCCCAGTCACCCCTTTTGCATTCTCAACCAATCCATAGGCGGGTTGCGATATTGTTCTCCCTCCACAACCCAACTCATACTTATCTCTCTCTCTCTTATTCAGTGACAAAAACTCTTGTTGTTCGCGCGAGTGCTATCGTAGGCTCATTGCGAACATACGTTGTCGAGTCTGTAAGAAGTCTTGTTCCGAGCTTGCGCCGTCGAGGTTTCAGTGGTATTACCCAGCAAGTATCTTGAGTCTCGTACTACGCAGGGTGCGTTCGGAGAGGGCTTGACGACGTGTTGCTTTATGTGACTTTTGGGAAGCGCTTATGGACCTCGACGAGTTCCATCTTCTGGCGCCGGGAAGGAATGTTGGCCAGCTCGCTAAGCGGTGTCTGACCTTGGATGCGCTTGAGAGTGAAGCGCTCGTAGAGACCGCCGTTTCTATTGGGGATCTGCTCAAAACCGGTGACGATGTAAAGCCCGTCGTAGCGAATGCCCTCCGACGGCGCGAAAGGAGACGATTTCGAGGCCTTGCGCAATACCCGAACTGGGTTTCCGTCCCGCATGGACTTGCGCAGAGCAATGGTTCCAATCTTCGGGGCGGCGGCGGCAGTTGGATCCGTGTTGGCGTGGGAGCCCGAACCCGAGTAGTAGATCGTCTCGCCCATATCCTTGTCAAGGTCACTGTAACTGCTTGTGATGATGACGGAATACGCACCGTGGTTCTGGTGGCCGTATATACCTCCGCAGGAAGATCCGTGTGCTCCGTGGAAAACGGCGGAAAGCTGGAAAGGAAACCAATCACCGACACGAAGACCATTGTGTCCGAAACGAGCTGCCGAAGACTTCTGATCATTGTATCTGGGGTTCAGGCAGTAGGTGATGCTGTCCGAGTCCTTGATGCATAAGCCGTGCATGATGCCGTCGACACCCCAGATTGGGTGGTCCGGAGGAGGCAGCAGCCTGGGTTTATCGTTGGACTTCCACGTACCAGAAGCATTTTTACCACCGCTGGACGCCTGGTTGGAGGTGCCGGAGCCGGGCCGGTTAGGGTTCTTGGACTTTTTCGGCATAACGGGAGAGTTTCCGATCCAGTCAAGCAGGGCTGAAACGCGATGCTGGGTGTCCTCACCTACATACTCTTGGTTCTTGGTCAATTTCTCATGAAGCGCCATCCTCAAGGCGTTCATGACAACGTAGCGCGAATTTCCAAGCTCGTAAGGAATGCCCTTCGGGTAGGCAACATGGCATGACTCCAGGTACCGGATGAAGAGGTTCAGCTCTCCCCGTTTCTGACGAACGAGTGCGCTTCGGGGGTCAACGCCATCCACGGCGTATTTGATCAGCGGTTGCAGGATGTTTCCCTTCGCCTTGTCGAGGAAGTCCTGGGGAGACATGCCCCAGGGCTGACGAGGCAGAACGCCTTCAGAGACGTTGTCAACGGTAGCGAGAACCAAACCATCGATGTTGACAACGACACCTCCGCCGGTGACAGGAGAAGGCGCGGCCGCAAGAGGTTTGCTTTGACCAGGACCGGGGGGGTGAGAGGAGCCGGCAGAAGTTGGACGCTGGCCTTCACTAGGGCGAGGGCGAAAAGCAAGGCGACTTGGGGCGGCAGCTCCATTACCAGAGCCACTGCGGTTGCCAGCAGAGTCGGTGCGAGAAAAGGCACCCGAGTCAGACGCCCTAACAGCGCGGTCACCGGCGCCCCGGGGAACACCACCGGCATGAATACGACCAGTGTGGCGAGCACCGTTACCGTCACGGCGGGCAGGATCGCGATTAGAGGCAGCACTGATGGCGCCGTTGCCGTTGACGCGAAAAACACGACCGGTAGAGGTGGGAGCGGCACGGAGGCCACGGTAGTGAGACATGTTCTGGTCTTGATGCGCCATGATGGTTGCTATTTCAGTGTCAGTAGAACCCGTTACATATTGGCCAAGGCATGTTTGCATACCCTTTCGTCAATTCTTTTCTTTTTGGGAATTTTGTTCAGAATACTAATGCAAATGCATGAAGAAACCCTCTGCTTTGAATAGAGGTTTCTCAGTTGCTAGTCGATGTCAGCAAAATTTCCAAAATCGAGATGCCACAACATGAAACCGGTGATCAACTCACTTGGGTCAGAGCGGCTTCTCTTGAAGGTATGGCGATGGTGATGAAGAAACCACCTGTTATGACTTGCAGCGGTGCTATGGATAGCTGTGTTCCATCCTTTTCAGCATGATCCAGTGTGCAATAATGGGTTGAAACAAAATAGCAATATACTTACCCTCCTGAGAATCTCTGCTATTTGTTTTGTTTCTTATAATGATATGATGTATGATGAGCTGTGGTATGAATGAAGTGTGTGTGTGTGCGTGTTATGGTTGAAGGGGGAAGAAAAGTTGGAGTGAAAGGGAAATCTGGGAGAACAAAAGTGCAGAATGAATGAGGCGACTGCACGGAGGGAAGTGCAAAAAGGTGAGAGCAGAAAGGTGAAAGTGAAAAGGCGAGTGCAAAGAGGCCAGTGCAAAGCCTGGGGGAGGCAGGTAGGAAACTAGGCAGGGAAAGCACCCGCTCGGTTTGGTTCAAGGCCGAGAAATTAATTGAATTCGGGCCGTTCAGATTCGGGGCGGGAGCTCCCTGAGGTTGTGAATTCTTGGCCTCGGAACGGAGGTGTGGGTCACACATTGGCGGGAGCACTCGGAGGACTCGGAGGTGGATCCCGGATCCAAACGAAACAGGCAAGTGCGACTAACACTTTGGGTGGAGACACCCTGGGATAGACTACACGAGTGTTAACGTTTCGTGGGGCATGAAAACAGTCCATAGCTGATGATGTTGGTTTATCAATCCCAGATTATGTTGAGAGACACCTTGTACTTTATTTTGCTGGTGATAACCTCCGCCTCCCAGCTCTGGATTTCACTATATCACTTATAACCAGGCATTATACTCTGAATTTGAGAAAGAAGTTGTTTGTGACGTGATAAATTTGATATCAGAAACGTTTATTCGCAACGAACCGCTATGCTATGACTGACTTTGGTTCCTTCTCCGTACAAGTGATGTTTGATGTCTCCGATGGCGCTTCCTGGCAGTTGCTCAGAAGCTTCTGAAATTCTACTTACCGATGCAAGCACTGCAGAAGTTTATTGAGACGACCTCCTGATAGCTTCTGCTTCTGGCGTTTCTGTAAATCCTTATGTTCCCTGACGGTGTATGGAGTGATGTGTCGGCATCGACACAGAACCTTTCAAAAAAAAAAAAACGAAAAACAACAAAAAAAGTCACGTTAGAGNACTGCACAGTTTTCGGCAGCTTGCTGAACGTCCACTTGCGTAGTTCACCCCTTCTCATATCCCAAGGCACAGGCGGCTAGTTTTCATAGACGAAGGCTCCAACGGCGTAGGCTTAGTAATTCTGTGCACCCGCCCCGGACACTTTCGAATCTCTCATTGCAAGGCCGGATTGTTGTAGATCACAGTGACTCATGTTACTTCGATTCTCTTTGCCTGAAACGTTCGATGGCGTAGAAATTGTAGAATAGTACGATAGAACTGATAAAGATGAGACATTAACAAGACGATGAACGATTTACCTGGGCCATCTGATACTGGAATTCAAGCCTCCTTCTAGACGTCTCAGCATGAGTTGCTTATTTACAATTCACGGCAGGCTATAGTTTATTTACGCTCTTGTCTATGGCTGTTCCTCAGTGACTGGCACGCGTCGCCATTATTCTGACCAGTCTTGCGAAGTGTCGCATCAAGTTGGTCATCATGACTCATCGTGGAACTGCAAGAGCGGCCGACTGCGACAAACAACACCATGGGGTCTTCAGTGGCTCCTGCGATGCAGCGCAAAGCAATTCGAATGGCATCCTAAACCTCTGATCTTGATGAACTGAATGTCACAATCGAGACAGTTGACAGCACAGCAACATGAACCGTCTCCAGTGCTGTTCCGCAGCGGTCGCGCGAATAGGCCCAGAGTACCCGCCGACGCCCGACGAGAATGAGAGGAAAAGACTCATTCATTGCGGCACGAATTGGAGCGCAGACGCTCATGCGCGTGACCTAAACGGCCGCTTATTGAGGCACAGCCACCACAAGAAGCTGGGCGCATGCGACTCGCGGAAGCGTGCCCCGATAAGCATTGATTTGCCGGTGTATTTATATCACAGAGCACACCACAAAGGGCCGGGCCTCGCGTAGGCAGCCAGTAAATAAGCATGAGGATAAAGAGCGTTCCATTTCTGCTTGATCATCGCTCCAGGCTAGATCACAAATACCCGACATCAAAACCAGAGAAAAAGTAACGAAAAGAAAAGCAACCAAAAAAAAAGCCATGAGCAGCTCCCAGGTCCCGTCTGGGGAGGTCGATAAGACGTACGCTTCTTCCGTCTTCAGCCAGGACACCATCGTCGGCTCCGACACACACTCCCTGCACCCTCTCCTCGGCAACCGCCCCGTCGTCCGCAACGCCGACGGCACCCCCTACGAGGGCGCTACCAATGGCCCGCTCAAAGGCACAGACCCCCAGCCCTTCGCGACCGACAACTTTTTCACCGTCTCGACCCGTGTCGTCAAGGAGATCCCTCGGCAGAAAGCGCAGGGCAAGACCTCGTCGGACTCTCCGTTGAGCAGGTTGAGGAACAAGCTCAAACCTCCCGCCGTCAAGGCCTTCGAGGAGCTGCCCAACCACGAGACCAAGACATACCACGTCGACGACCAGGGACGCATCATTGAGACCACCGTCAGGAGAGCGGGTAAGAAGATCTTCCCGTCTATGGCTGTCTTACTGATGCCAACGACTGACCGACGCAGGGATGATGGGTAATATGTGGGCAGCGGGTGGTGGTTTTTCTTGAATGTTATTATGCCAAAATGGTTTGATCTACTCGGAAACGATACCACAATTACAATCACGATCATGACCGCTCCTGTTTGACCAAATTTCAGTCTATTTCAAATGTTCGTGTCTATGTCTAAAACTTTTTTCATCTTCAAAAAATAACAACATGCCCTAAGTATTTCTTTGGGAAGTTTAAGCGATCCAGAACCAGATTTTCTGCCACACGTTCTTCGGAATCGGCTCCTCATCGAGCTCCGCCATGGCCTCCATCTCAGCAACGCCAGTCGTGACGTCGACGTCGGCGACTTTGCGCGCAAGGGGTGTGCGGAACCAGATCTTGTGGCCGGCGTACAGCACGAAGAAGATGGGCAGCGTGATGTAGGCGGCCAAGAAATCGGAGACGCTCCACTCGCCAGGGAAGAAGACCTGGAAGCCGTTGGTGAGGGTGAGGATGATGAGGAGGAAGAGGATGAACCATGTGAAGTAGGGCTGGAGCGGGGTGCGGAAGGGCAGGCGGTGCATCATGTTGTGGAAGATCATGGCCTTGCGGAAACGCAGGTAGGTGATCATGACGACGATCCAGGCGATGAAGCCGCTAATGGTGCTGATGTTCATGAACCAGGTGAAGACGGTCGAGGTGCCGCTGCTGATGGTGAGGTACGAGAGCAGGGAGATGGCCCAGGTGCCGAGGACGGCTGTCCAGGGGACGCCGCGCTTCGTCGTCTTGGTGAAGAACTGGGGCGCCTGCTTGTTCAGGGCCAGGCTGTAGAGGATACGGCTGCCGGAGTACCTGCCCAAGATGTTAGTCAGATTGCCTCGGTATTTTCGTCTTACGGAAGACCTACAGGAACGCGTTTCCAGCACTCCAAGCGCTCGTGAGGACCGCTGCATTGATCACGTGGTTGAGACCACCGATGCCGGCGCGCTGGATGCCAATAACCCACGGGGAAGCGGCGGCGTTGGAGTTGGGGTTGAGGAGCCTCGGGTCGTTGGAGGGAGTGATGGCGCCAATCATGAGGGAGCCGAGGCCGTAGAAGACGGCCAGACGCCAGACGAAGCGGCGGGCGGCCTTGGGGATATTGCGGCGAGGGGCGACGGTCTCACCGGCGGCGAGGGCGATGAGCTCCGGGGAGGTGATGAAGGCGAAACCGGCGCGGACGAAGGCAGTCCAGTAGGCGAGGAACTTTCCAGTGTCCCCTCCCACTAGGTATGGTGTGATGGCGCCGGGATCGTACCAGTACAGGAAGCCGATGCGACCCTCGCCGGGGGCGCCGCCGAGGATGATGACGAAGCTCACGAGGATCAGACCGAGGATGGTGATGAGCTTGATGCTTGCAAACCAGAACTCGGCCTCACCGAAAATCTCGACGGCGAAGATGTTGAGGGCGAGTGTGACGATCAGAATGATGGTGATCCAGACGGCGGGGTGGACGGGGGTCTGCCAGTAGTCGAGGAGGATGGCGCCGGCCGAGGCCTCGGCGCCAACAAGCATGGCGTAGGCGTACCAGTAGTTCCAACCGGCGGCGAAAGCCAGACTAGGCTCGACGAAGCGCTCGACAAAGTAGGGGATCGAGATGCCCTTCAGGGGCAGGTAGGTGGCCATCTCGCCGAGGTTGTTCATGATGTTCCACACGACCATCATCATGGAGAGGTAGCCCATGAAGAGCGGCGCGGGCCCGACCGTCGACAGGATGCTGCCCGAGCCGACGAAGAGACCAGTTCCGATACTGAGACGTACGGTCAGCTTTTTGCGCTCAACCTTTCCCCCAACCCCATGGAGGGGAGTAGGAGCGAAAGCTGGGAGAATGGGACAACTCACGCGCCACCCAGTGCCAGGAACTGAATGTGTCGACTCTTGAGACCACGCTGCAGCTGGTCATTCTGGTTGAGCAGGTCGGGGGCGCCGCTCAGGGCGGCGAAGTTGACATCGCGAGGGTACGACTCCCCGGCATGTTTGGACTCGACGTCGACGGCACCGCTGTACGGGCCTCTGTACTCTTTGTCCATTGTCTGTCGGCTCGATGCTGGCGTACAGAAAGGGGGGGAAACCAAAAACCTCTTGGGTAGGCTGTGGGTGTGACAATGTACAGAAGACCTAAAAAGAACAGGCTTGAAATTTCTTCGTCGGAGAAGGCGAAGACGAAAATATAAGATAGAGTTATTTGTCGGCTGGCGTCCCCGGCGCAATCCACGGAACAATTCTAGAACACGACGCGACGGGAAGAGCAACACGAGCAAATACCAAGCTCTGGGCGAGGGGGAACGGCTGCAGTATTATGGAGTCTGGGCAGCATCTTGTCCCGTCGAAATACGGAGCTTGTCTGGACCGCCAATTTGCGGGCAAGCAACGGAACCAGCATCCGTTGTGTGCCATGCCGTGGGACTACCCTAGCCTTTCCCCTCCATTAATCAGTTGTCCATCTCGGGAGTGAGAGAGGTGAGAGATGAGACGGAGAAACGCGACGTGACGTATTAGATGGAACATTGCGACCACCCTTGTGAGGCGATGAATGAGTGTGCGCGTGGTGAGTGACTCCCGGCACTGACTGGCTGGCGCAACAAGGCAGCAGAGGAAAGAGCAGAGCGGGCGCCCGGCAGGATATGCCAGCGGTCCTTGCTCGGTATGGGGAAAAGGCTAAGCCACAAGAGGAAATGGAAACTGTCCATCAGCTGTTTCTGTATCGTAACGTTTTTCACTTTTCACGGTGAACCCATGGGGTAGAAGCACCGGCGTAAAGGCTTATCTGCTTGGCGGAGCTCGTCGAGTGGCGCCGAGATCCACGACATCCACACTCGGCCACATATTCGGGCAGACCGCAAGATAAGACCAAGAGCCAAGGTCGGCAATGTCAAGTAAAGCATTGGAGAATACTCCTTCTTCACCGATGGCTGAAGGCTCTGCCGTTGCTGGTTGGATGAGATTGTGTAGAATGCTAATGCTTCTTTTGACCGTAAGTCAAGAAGCTGGGGGGAGGAAGAGGCGAGAGGGAGTGGGAAGGAGCAGAGAGAGGAGAGGTACGTACTCATCGACCTCACACACACACACACACACACAACTCAGCCTCTTTCCCCTTTTGGTTGTTCTGAGGATAGAATATGCTCTACGGGAAGGCACCTGCCATGAGAATGGGTACCTGCCCAAAGCCTTTCTTTTTCTCTTTTGTTTTTCAACCTCATAAAACCCCACATCACGTGGCTTTTGCCCACTCGTGCTCTTTTTACGGGTCATTCTCCAATCGCTGGCCGCCAAGCCAGAACCGTGCCGGAGACGCAGAGGTGCACGGTTCCAAAGCTGCCTGGTGTTGGGCCTGTTGCCACGACATTTTGGCATCTTCGCACGGGCCAAAAACACCGATGGTACCCGCTCCGGTCGCCCATCTTCACAAAAATCTGGAAACCATCACGTAAAATTTTCATCTTGTTTCTCCAGAGTCCCTTGAATTCTCCTCTCGTGCGCACGAGCTTCCCATCAAATCGCGCACTTTCATCGAGTCAATGACCTTGGCGCCTGGACTGTCAGTTCCGGGGAAGCTTGTCCGGGTTCTGATTGGTCGGGAGCGACCTCCTCTGAACAATGCTTGAATACAACGTACAATCGCCGATGTTATAAGGTAGATAGATACCTTACAACGTACTGCTGCGGCATTCTGATGTCGGACAAGCCATCTTGGACGT
Organism: Colletotrichum chlorophyti; assembly: GCA_001937105.1. Classification (NCBI taxonomy): domain Eukaryota; kingdom Fungi; phylum Ascomycota; class Sordariomycetes; order Glomerellales; family Glomerellaceae; genus Colletotrichum; species Colletotrichum chlorophyti. The sequence continues at coordinate 153,778 of MPGH01000091.1, forward strand.
TCCCTGTCACCGAATGGCAGTGTCGTCTTGAGCCGCCGCCAACCCCACGCCCGACCCGTGTCCGCGATAAAGATCGCATGATGCGCATCCTATTTCACGTTAACCTTGATTGAACCAAAGTTGCAGTGGGCAGTACAAACGCTTGGCGCCGCTGCCTGTTTGATACACTCTGGAGAAAGGTATTCATTACAAGGAACCGATTCGGTGAAGAGCAGGTCAGCAGGCTTAGGCCCATTTCCAACGACAAGGAACTGCCAAAGCTTATCAGACACACCTTGAGAAGTTGGAAGAGAGGTCGCTGATACTGCGTATCTCGAATCTTGATGACAGTCCCCCACCGTTCAGGTGGCTTTCCTGCAATCCCGGACAAGTTCACAGGTCCTTCTGCAGTAGCTTGCCGTCCCCCGCAATCAACCAAACCACCCCGGGCGGACAGGGAGACGGGATGCGCCCCCGATGCGATCCTACCTCTCTTGTCCGGTCCTCGTTGCCTCTTCGGCGTGCCATCCCGATCCCGATCCCGACTTCCAATTGTATCCTTGGCGTTTGTGCCGCTTAACTACGCCCTCTTGGCCACTCAAAGATACGAATGATTACCCGTCATCTGACTTGACTCAGCTCTCTTAGTCTTGGTCTCGCGCATGCGTCATGCAAACGATAACGACGGAGCGGACCCCGGCAGCGTGTCGACATGCCGACTACGCCCTGCAGGCACGCCCGCGCCCACGCCCACGCCCAACACCCAATGCATTCACACACGTACCAGATCTGCCCCACGATGAGCCACGAGTCGGGAACCGGGATACGATCCAAAGCCCCAAATCCCAGACTTCAGCACGAGAACAGATATTCGGCATGTCTGCATAACTTTCATACGGTTTCATTAAACAACATCCTAAACTTTGGAGCGAACCAAGCCATGTCATGAGCGAGCGAAACGCCCGATCCCATACTTCGATTACCAAGATGCCATTCAGGCTCCCGACATCTGCAACTGCTGAGCCGCCATTGTACCCCTTATCAGCCAGACCTTAACCCGAAAAACAGTCGCACCGAATTACAAAAAAGCAAAGGGGTACCACTACCGGCGTCCAAAAGTTCACATCATGAGCAGAGCCATAGCCGCAGCAACAATGCCCTGAAGCAGCGACACTCCCTGTGCTATCGCGTCGTTCACGGTGGGCGGAGGTGACTGAGTCGGTGTCGGCGACGCCGTCGTCGCCGGGAAGGTCGTTGTTCGAACGGTGATGACGCTGGTAGATGAAGACGAAGTGCTGGTCGTTTCAGGCTCGCTGCTTGTCGCCGTGCTCTCTTCGTCGAAGGCGAAGGTGGACGAGGACGTGGACGTGGAAGTGGACGTGAATACGAAGGTCGGCGTAGGTTCCAAGACAAAGGTGGACGTTTCCTCATCCGAAATCGTCTCGATGCGGGTGAAGGTTGACGTCACAACGCCGCCGGGGAGGGTATTGACGCCGCCCGGTCCGGTACAGCGCCGGCCAATGGGGCAGCAACCATACTCCCCATTGGTGCCGAGCCAGCAGATGGAAGTCAGGGGGCAGCCGCCTTGCTGGTCCGGGCAACATGCATACGTGAGAGGTATGCAGCCGTCTCCGCAATCCTTCCGGCCGGACTGGCCGCAGGGCACCGGCACCGTCTGGCGCTTATTGAAGACGGGGAAAGCGTCATGTGCAAGAGTAGTAGCCGACAGGCCGAGGATGAGAAGAGCGTTGAGCATAGTGGCAATCGGAAAAACGAGCGCTCAGAAACCAGAAATGGAGGTTATGGGTAAGTGCTGATGTTGTCCAACGCCCCCCTTCCGCACTGCGATGGTCGTGGACATTGCTGCCTTAAGTGGACGGCATACAAGGTGAGGCTCTTTGTCCTTCTCGTTGGGCTTTTGCACCTCCGCCTTGCGGATCGAAGCAGATCAGCTCATATAGTGCGCGGAGATGAGTTGCCAACTCAACCTTACAGTGGCGTCCAATCGATAGTAACACAAGTGTGCCACAAAAGAAAAAGAGGTCTTTCGTTCCTGCAGTAAAAACGCGGGCCATGATACCATAACCTCTGAGGCTCCGGCTGAGTGGCCGCAGGGCATGTTTGTAGGGTTGCCGGTGGCGTCGTGAATGCCAGGGTCTAGGGTTGAGGATTGCTTATTCTGGTTTTCAGCTCCTTACCCGCAGGTAATCACGGAATTGAGTCACCCCGCTTTGACATGCCCTAATGCAAACCAAACCGCAGGGCTGAATCCAGGGATTGGGGAGAAGGGGAGCATGCAAGGCTTGTTTCTGCCTGATTTACCTTCATCTAACTGTATATGATTGATGCTGCAGCTCGCCAACCCGACTCTAGGGATAGCTCCATGCTGATCATGCCATGTCGCAGCAGGCTATGAGAAACATCTTGGGCAAACTGCTTGGCTCGGATCCGATCACGGGGCTTCTTTTCTGTTAGTCAAAGTATGCGGGTGAGGGTACTAGCGTTAGCATGACCTTTTTGTTGGCGACAGAAGCGGCAGACCGCAGCCTTCCCTTGGGACGTTACAAGCGGAACAAATGCGACACTCTTCCGAAGTTCCTCATTCCAATGTGACCTTGCTTTATCAGAGAATTGAAGCCTGGCCTATAAGTCAAATAGTCGTCAATTGTTGACCTCCATACTCCCGTCTTAGTTTTTGCACCGGGTTTGCAGGTGCAGTCGTCGTGTTTGGTAACCATTGCAGCCTGCAGCCTGCCGTGTAATACGCGTGGAGTGAATGACATGATAATCCGGTCAAATGGTGTTGGACGCGCTTCTCATCCAGGATCGTTAGCTAGTGTTGGTCTTCGATCAACAAGCGTTGTGATATTTTTGGACTAGCAACTGCGCAAAACTACTCGGCCGTCGCCGGCGTTGAGTGCGAAGGCCGGGCAACTGGTCCTCGGCGCCGGTCGCGGGAAGCCGAAAAAAACTCGGAAGTTCACCGCACGGTCCGCCTTTGTTTCGCCGCCGAGATCTCCAATGACGCCCAATCTGTAATTACCGGTTCGCCCAGATCTTACCCCAACCCTTTCATCAACAAAACAACTCAAATTGACTCAGCAATCTGGCAACTGAACATACCACGGAATTCGCCTGGCTATTCATTTCGTCGGGACGTCGTTTTCATCGCAGACCATCGCCCGTCCTCATCATGTCGAAAGCCAGAGCGGTCGTCAAGACCCTGGATCATCTCGTGCTGACCTGCGCGAGCATCCCGAAAACAGTCGAGTGGTACACCGCGCACCTCGGAATGAAGGCCGAGACGTTCACGTCGCCCCTGGACCCGTCCGTCCAGAGGACCGCGCTCAAGTTCGGCCCTCACAAGATCAACCTGCACCAGCAAGGCAGGGAGTTCGAGCCCAAGGCGAAGACTGCGCTGCCCGGCACGGCGGATCTCTGCTTCCTGGTGCAGGACGGCACAAATCTCGGAGATCTCATTAAAGGGTTTCGCGAAGACGGCATCCAGGTCCTCGAGAGAGAGAAAGTGGTCACGCGGACGGGCGCCCAAGGGGCTATCCAGAGCATCTACGTCAGGGACCCGGACGGAAATCTGATTGAGTGAGCCTTCCCGGCCAGAGTTGGCACACCGGGCTTCCTTTTCAACGGATGACGTGTTGCTGGTGGTAATCGCTAATTTCTGACGTCTCTAGGCTCTCGCACTACGAATCACGAAAGACTCAAGTCACTATTGATAGTTAAGCCAAGGATTAATCGTCTCTGCCTGGGTTATTGTGTTCCTCTAGATCTAGCTGTTCTCGTTCCTGCTAAGTCTTGTAACCTAACGAGAGAACAAGAGTCCCATCCCCCGAGGAGTGATTTCCGAATCCAAAGTGAGCAGTTATGTGAATCGTACGCAACCACCTCTGCTTGAGCCCTTGGATCCGCTCAAATTGTACCGCACTCCTACCTAAACAGGCACACTGGCACCACTACGCTGAGCATTTCTCGAACAAACAAATACATTTTGAAAGTTTCTGGGGCTACTGTTAGCTAGATCCAGTGATTCTAGCCATGCCCACTCCTTAAGGAAACCAGTAAAAGTGTCCTGGGGTTTGATGAAATCAGGTCTCTCCACCCAATCACCATTGCATTTCCAACTTTCCGAAGCATTCACGCCAGCCCAGCACGAGCCTAAGGGCCATTTTAAATAGAACATGATCCGATTAGTATGACATATTCAGAGTCGATATTCGGGTGAAGCTCGTTTTGGGGAAGCATGAACACCTGTGTGACTAGAGAAAATGCGAGGGTGTGCTTTTAAAACCACGCACCCCAAGGCTTTTTTGGCGTTTGGCGCACTCTTCTTCATAAGTTCGCCAGAAATCGAGGAAAACGCCTTAGAGACCGTAAAAAAGAGGACCTCGTCTGCCGCCAGCTGCATTCTGCGCATGTCGGGAGCCGGTGTAATGGGGATATGCCGGGACGACCCAAAGACCATAATGTCTTTCGTATGCTCTGGAGAGAACATACCTGCTGTAACGACGATGAACACAGCTAGAATTAGAGCATGTAAGTTGGTGACGAGGTCCTTGTTGGACTGTTCTCTGCAGGGTAGGGTGTAGAATATGCGAAACATCCACAAGATATCCTAAGCATTGCAGTCAATGGTTGATTACCCCCTTAGTACATTGTCTCCTCGATCATGCGAACCTACGACTAAGACAACCATGCTCCAAAAGGTTGCATTGCTTCAATACAGAAATATATCAGCCAGGCGGTGGTCAGGAGTCTAGGGATCATTTTCAGAGCCCCGATGTTGTGTGCTGTTTTCAGTGAAAGCAAGCATGCAAAGTTGTATCACATTCGGGATAATATGAAAGTATACCAGTACTATCCTTTGAATAGATAGCGTCTGGATACGTGTCCGCCATGTTCTCATTTCCCGAAGCGAACTTCGTTTTCGAAAATACTTCGAACGGCTTATGATTCTTATGGATTGTCTATTTGGCTCATTGCGCAGAATTTGCGCTTGGTATTAGAGTCATTTCGGGCCTGATTCGCCGTCAAACCCCGAAAGCTTATTATCGCATAATATTGCGTGGTCCGGCGACAAGAGAACAACAACCCAGGCGATCTGCTGAATCTGTCTGTTTTTGAGCGTCGAATACTTTGTTTAATTACACCGAAGATCGTCTTTTGGATCGTTTCTTGGGGTAAAACTCTGGCATGTGGCCCAGATATCCTCTGCAAGTTAGATGGTAAAGTTTGAAGTTGCAATCTTGTAATCACATTCCGTACGTGATCTCCGGCTTCTGTATCGAATCGGCTTCAAAGAAGTTTGGAAACCGGGTAGAAAAACCGGCTTCCTTGACACACAACACCATGGAGCCAACTCCAGCAGCTGAACGAAACATGACAAGTTTAACAAGAACTAGTCACCTAGAACATTGGTAGTACAGATTAGGTTGTTACGCGGTAATACTGGTTCATATCGATGTTCTATTGCACCCCATCGATAGCACTTTTGACTGGTGTTTGATAACGATGACCTTTGCGAGGCAACACTGAGCACTGGGCTCCTCAATATAGGTAGTAAAAGTTCCACCACGATCTTGGCTTACGACGATAAATTCAACTGCTGGTATCTCGGGCGTGGCTCGCAGACGCCGTACACATTATGATTAAGCCTAAGTACAAACGTTGGAACCTAGCGCAGTGGTCTTCTGGAATGCAACCTCGGCAGGGTTATCTCCGCCCAACTTGATATCAAAGCTGGTACTCCATCCGTCCGCCGAAACGTTTGTCGCTACCTTGTAGGTAGACCACTGTCCTCTCTCTTCTCCGGAAGGCTGGAAGTTGATCTTCTCGACCTCCAACTTGGGAACAATGACACTTTGCCTACGGATCTCGCGCACAAGGTCCAAGGTCAGACCATCCGCTGCCGTCGGTACGCGATCCTTGCGAACCAGAGCCGTGATCGTCAGTGGCAACTGGCCGTCAACCACATTTCCGAGGCAAGATTCAGACTCCTGATACAGAAGTGCATCACTGATAGGGTATCCGTTGCCGGCATTGTCGTAAGTGATGGTTTCGTTCGTCGAAGGCTTCGTTACGTGAATGTAGAACTTGCTGATGCCGGAGTCGGCGTTGATGGCGGTGTCAAATTCCCACCAGTGGAAATTCTCTCCCCACAGGCCGCTGGCGGATCCGCCTTGGAATGTTGCCTTTCGGGTAGTGATGACGGTTGGGCCGTTGCCGTTACGGTCAGCAAACGTCAGCTGGACTGCCAGATCGTTCGGGTCGCGACCAGTGACGGAGGTCGTCCGGATTCTAATACGGCCTCCAAAGGACAGGTCGCCATCATTCTTCAAAAAGGGCCCGGTGATGTAGGGCTTGATGTCAGTCGCCTCGATGGGGTCGCTAAGCTTGACGTTGGCCGGCACGGTGTCGATCATGCGGGTGAAGATGTCGGCACAGGTAGCCTGGAAGGCGGTCGGGTCGGCCATTGCCTGCATTGTCTTGTTGCCGTCTGCAGCAAAGATGCGCTTGTCCGAATTGAGGGTGTCGTTCGTGCCAGCAACCAGCGGGTTCTTTGTGGTGCCATCCAAGTACTCGGTTACGACGAGGTTATCGAACCTGGAGAACTCGGTGTCGAAATGCGCGACAGTATCGTTGTTCGGATCGGCCTCAACGCCGACGATTTCGGGGAAGTCGACGCTATGAACACCGCCGAGAGTGTGGCCGCATGCGACCATGGCAATCATGTCGCTTTGGCTGAACCCGGCTTTGGTGAAGGCGTCCTGCGTTGCCTGGAGATCAGTCTGCGGTTCCGGGACGCCGGCCGGACCAGCTTCCTGGGCGTCGATTCGGCCGGCGCGGAACGGGATCTTGATTCCGCCACAGGAAAAGCTGGCGACAAGTACGCTCATTGCCAGCAAATCAGAAGCAGAGGCGCGAACAGAGTAGAAACTGCTGAAGAAGCCAAAGGTGTTGTTGAAGGCGCTCCCGATGTTTTCTGGGCGATCCAGCTCGAAGAAGATGGAGGCATCGAGCCCTCCAGTGCCAGCAGCAGCATCGTGGGTCGCCATGTCGTGAAATGCACTCCGAATCCATTCGGCAGAGTTCTGGCGACCTTGGATGTTGGTACCGAAACCGCACGTGATGACGCCTGCTGCAAGTCAGACTTGGACACGCACCATTGCAACATCACAGCAACTGACCATCAATGAATCCCCTACGGAAATAGCCTCCCTGCAGGGAGAGGTGGTCCTCGATCTCATCGTAAGGCGACGGCCAGACGTACTCCGTCGCCGCGAAGGACGCGAAAGCGAGCGCTGACAGGATGCTCTGCTTCATGGTGGACGCTGTGGGCAGATGATTGAACGAGTGACAAGTGCCTAACCGTCGCCTGCTCCTGTCATATGTTACCTCACGTCGGCAGACGTCCGGCCTCTTTTATGGTTGTCGGCGAAGTCCTCTGCCATCTCGGCAATGCAACGTTGGACGGGGCGACCCTTGGACCCTGCAGAGATGGCACGGGGACGTAGGCGCGCCCAGAGACGGGCATCTCGTATTTTCATGCGACCCTTCTATTCTAGTCGTTGGTAGCGTGGAGTAGACAAGACCGCTTTTCCACCGGCGCCTACCGTCGTGAATCGCAGCCCAGATTATGCTTCCTGCGTCCTGGCAAGTGCCTGTTTAGTTAGCTCATTTCCAGAGACAAGGGCCCCCCTAGCCGAACCCCAACGTACGGCAGAAGGCCGGCCCCTGCCCAATAAGGCAGTTGGAATTACCGATCATTCGTCGTGAATACGGGCGATCGGCGCAGGCGGGCTGTGTTTTGTAGTCGCTTGACGGAGTAGTACTGAACCGAATGCTTCCTGCTTGGGCGGACGGGCGGAGGGCCAGAGGGGCCAGGAAGGGGCATGCCGGACTATTCCGTTAGAAAAACGGAGCTTAACCCGGCACGCGGTATTAAGAGAGTATGCATTCTCGAGAACTTGGTCGAAAACGAAGGAAAATTCTGTGAGACTTCTACATGAAATAAGTTCTGGGGTTGTTGACACTAAAATTTTGTGCATGGTCCTCCCATGGTATGCGCTGATTACAACTACAATAAGCTGGCATATCGTGGTGGGATTGGGATGTAGAAACGTTGAACACTACAACACTGGTTACGGCAGCCGGCGCGCTACGGGGCGCTTCGAGACTAAACGGGTGTACATACCTTACATCGGAATACGAGCGAAGAGGATGGATTGTTGCAGTACCAAGTCATAAAATGGGTGAATGCTCCCAATCGGCCATGACGGCATGTTTCCGGCGGAGATGCTCTCTTGGCATTGAGCTTCCCAATTTAATACACCTTACCTTAGTTGAGACGACAGAAATTTGTCTGAGGACTGTTAGTATCCTTGCTTGCTGACGAAAGGGGTCAGACTGGAGAAATGGAGACGGAAAAATGAAGGCACCGAAACCTTGTGAGGCTAGTCTGATGAGACTTCTCCGCTCAGTGCGCGTGTGGGGATCATGCCGTCATCCGAATCGATCGTTGATGAGCCGTCGGACCTCTACCGGGTTGTTGTTGATGTCTCACGTTTTGCCGTGTAACGTTTCCGTAGTGAGCCACTCTCTCTCGAATCACACATCACAACATCAGTAGCGAACATGGGCGACGCCTCTATTCTTCACATGCCAACAACGCTCATCTTTGGCGGAAACGGCAAGACCGCTCGCCAACTGACCAAGATCCTGCGGGAGGCCGAAACCCCGCACACCGTTTTCAGCGTCATCCGAAATCCGGACCAGGTCCCGGACCTCGAGGCCATCGGCGCGAAGCCAATCGTCCAGGACATCGCAACCGGATCCGAAGTGGACTTCATCAAGATCATCGAGGGTACTCGGCCCGACGTTGTCGTATGGGCTGCCGGCGGCAAGGACCCCAAGTCGGCCGAGGCCGTCGACCGGGATGGGGCCATTCGCGCCATGGATGCCCTGGCAAAGGCAAACGTGAGCACCAAGCGTTACATCGTCATCAGCGCCCTCGACGTCCGCGACCGAGACAACAAGCCCGTTCCGGACTGGTACACCGAGGCCGATGAGAAGCTCAGTGACCGCATGTGGGGTATCATTGGTCCCATCCTGCGGGCTAAGCTAGCGGCCGACACGGAATTGAGGGTGGGGAATGCGGACCGCAAACTTGACTACACCATTGTCAGGCCCGGCGGTCTTGGTGAGGGGTCCAGCTTGGGAAAGGTACGTGCTGGCAAGGTTGGCACCGTCGGTTTGATTCCTCGTGTGGATGTCGCCAAAGTCATCTACGCGGCCATCCAGAACGAGCAGACTTTTGGGCTGGCATTTGATGTGTTGGGGCCCAAGGAGGACAGTCTGGAGATCAAAGAAGCCGTCGCGCAGGTCGCGAAGAAGAAAGAGGACACATTTGAGGGGTACTACTAGGCATTGCATAATTTACTTGTCTGTTCTGGTCTACTATTATCTTCTGTCGACCTGGTACCCTTCATTTATCGTGTACTGGACTTCGTCGTCACCATGTACGTCGTGTTCGTATTCTTACACTGAGACGTTGCTGGAGACTGGCTTAGCCCTCGTGAGCTGTTGCTGTCGCGGCCTGCGTTGCCAAGGGCTTCCTGCCACCGATGGACCAACTACAAGTGTTTTAGCAGACGGGACAGAATGATTGCACATGTGAAGTGAAGCTTTTCACTTACACTGAAAAGTATGCGTGGATATTCGTGTTCCCCATGTCCTTTCGAACCTCCATGGCATGTATCAAGACCTCATTTTTGGTCCAGTTGAGGGCCCTCGTCAATGGAGCCATAGCGAAGCTCTCCCAGTTGAGGGCAAGGTTCTCATAATTCCAGACGCCAAGTTCCTTGTATTTGCGCTCTTTGGGCCAACCATTCGTAGGCCACTTGAATCGCTTAATGTAGATATCCTCGAAGCCAGCTTCCGCGAGGTCGTCGGCTAGCAGCCTGATGTCTGCAAAAGGGCGCCCGAAGATTTCGGCTGCTTCTTGCAGTAGTCGAATGCTTTTCATCAAGTTTGAATCTTCTGATAAAGTACCGTCATCTGACTGAGGGACAGCATCCATGTCGTTCAGCTCCAGCCATCCACCTGGGTTAAGGTTACTGGAGGATTAGATCAGTCGGCTGCGGAAGGAGATTAAGCCCGTGTCGTACGTACTCATAGCATTGCTTGATGCACTTCTTCCAGTCGCCAATACATGAATTCATCATTCGGCTATGGATATAGTCGAAAGGATGCGAGTATGTCCAAGGCTCTTCAATATCATCAATCTCGAATCGCACATTGGGGGGGAGGCTATTGAAGGGGATTTTGTTAGCTTCTTTTTGCATGTTTCAATGGCCTTGAGTTTCTTTAAAGAAAAAACAAGTAGAGGAAGGGCGCGGGGGTTCCAAACAATTCAGGCTGAGTAGCAGAGAGATCGACTCCAAGCACCTGTAAAAGAGTAAGCATGATCCCAGATAAGCCGTACAATCTTCCCACTGACATCAGCTTCGGGGTGTTCATCGCCAAAGTCGATCGCCCATATTCCAGAACCTGACCCGAGGTCAAGGACCCTCCCAACCTTGGCATCGGGGTCGTTAGGGGGAGCTGTTCCCAGTGCGTTGTCGAATGAAAGAAGCATCATATGGTGTTGCAAATCTATACAGGTTCCCGCATTAGTGGAACACTCGACTCGAAGGACATCATAGATCTTAAGGATTAAAAGTTCATACCTAGCCGGTCATTTTCTTTGTCGTCATTGGGGAGGGAGTATTCTGACTTGATTAGTGTCTCGACGATTACACCAAGGTTTCCTCATCAATTCCAACTTACGGCCGTCCTTGTATCTATGGTAAGTTCTTCCGTTTTCGATTCGGTAGTCGAGGACTGAACTGGAGACGCTTGTAGTTGAAGAAGCGACGCTCCGCTAGACAGTGGCCGTGGAGTGAGAACGAATTCGCCATCGGTCAGTTGGACACCTGTCACTCACCGTAATTGCCGATGCACCGTCGTCTGTGGCCTGTTGAAAGTCAGCAATTGAAGCAAGAGCGTGACAATAATTTCCCTTGGGAAGGTTCATACCTCCTCTGCATCAATAATGTCGCCATCATCGATTTCAATGTTGGCCTGAGTCAAAGGCTGAGTTGTCGGCTGGGTGGCGGGCGTGTCGGTTGATCCGGCCGCTGTTGCATCAGCCCGGGAAGGGCTCCCAGCTTGGTGAGGCTCGGACATGATAGCTAGATTATGAAGAGATAGACAGATTGCCTAGAGTCTGGTGATGCTGCCGTCAAACTGAGTGATTCCTGCCGGTCAAAGCAGCAGATCGTGGGCAGTTGATCAAGTATGACCCATAAAACTGGCCTAAACCAAGCTTTCATGCCACCACATACGATATTTAAATTTTTGGAAGGGCAGTGTCAATCTTGTTACCCCTCTTCTTGGCTAGAGAGAATTATGCAGCCGAGCGGCGCCTATGCTGTTGGAAGTGTTGGAAGTGTTGGAAGAAATGTTTGCTGCTGGAGCACCTTCCCGAAAGGAGTTCGGATGCATATCTATGCAGAAAAAGTGGCACAGCCTGCGAAGGAGCAAGAGACTACGTTGGAGTGGCACTACTAGGCAAGGTTCTATCGACATCCTTGTTATTCGGGTGCCATGGAGATTTTTGCGGAGACGCCATTTTCTCGATATAACCCCTGCGTTTTGTACTTTTTCGATCTGTATACGCCATTTGTGGTGTGTGCTTCAACCAAGACACACAGCACTCATTTGGTTGACATTCAGCCGACCGAGCAAGAAGCTCAGCTAAATGGTGCCTCAGCGGTCTTGTCGGCCAAGGGCTTCCGGCCCCAGATAGACCAGCTGGCGAGGTTTGTCAATGAAACAATCGAAAATGGCGGAGACAAGTTTGTAACTTACACTGAGAAGTACGCATGAATGTCCCTGTTTCCAAGGTCCCGGCGGACCTCCATTACATGAACGAGGACCTCATTTCGTGACCAACCGAGGGCCCTCGTCAATGGAGCCATCGTGAACCCCTCCCAGTTTGGTGCAAAGTTCTCGTAGTTCCACATGCCAATCTCTTTATACTTACGGTCCTTTGGCCAGCCATTGGTTGGCCACTTGAAGCGGCGTATATGAATATCTTCAAAGCCGACTTCGGCCATGATATCCTTAAGGCTCGCAATGTTCTGAAAAGGGCGCCCGAACTTGGTTGTTGCTTCTTGTAACATACGAATACTTTGCATCAACGCTGAGTCTTCTTTAAGCGTACCGTCATCCGACAGAGGAACAACGTCTGCCTCATTGAGTTCAAGATAGCCTCCTGGACTGAGGTTGCTATTTGAGCATGTAAGCGCGATGCACAGAAAACCAAAGAAACATGCATGTAAAACCTACTCGTAGCACTTTCTGATGTACTCTGTCCAGTTGCCGACACTAGCTGTCATCATTCGACTGTGGATGTATTCAAAGGGATGTGTGTACGTCCAGGATTCTTCGAGGTCGTCGATCTCAAACCGCACGTTTGGGGGAACACTAAGTTACCATGTTAGCATAGTCTTCGTCTTCCAGTCTGCACGTCCATGTGCCTGAAGCGCTATTACAATTCTGGTTGGATAGCAGACAGATCGATGCCAAGAACCTAAAAGAGACCTGATTAGGGCGGGAAGAACCCAGGCGGGGCTGGTTGACTGAAGCTTTACTGACATCGGCTTCAGGGTGTTCTTCGCCGAATTCTATTGCCCAGATGCCTGTGCCTGTGCCCAAGTCCAGAACACGGCCGATCTGGGCACCAGGCTCGTTCGGTGGAGCTGTTCCCAACTGGTTGTCGAACGAACGAACGAACAGGTTGTGTTGCAAATCTGGACGAGAAAGCGTCAGCACCAAAACCGATGGATGCCACAATTCTCTCGTCCGAAAATGAGGGCATATTTACCGAGACGATCGTTTTCCTTATCGTCGTTCGGAATATTATATTCTATTTCACTCATCAGCCGCGCTTTTTGCAGTAGGATCAAGTGGAAGTCACTCACTGCCATCCTTGTACCTATGATACGTGCGACCGTTCTCTACTCTGTAATCAAGGATTGAACTACTGACGCTGGTGGTCGACGAAGCAATGCTTTGCTATACGGAGATGATGAGTGTAAGCTCCAGCTTGGCGAGGAACTGGCCTGGGAGGGAAAAAAGACACAAAAGGATTTCAACTTACGCCAATTGCCGATGCATCGTCGTCAGTCACCTATATGGAGCCGAGAAATCGATCAGAACGCGAAAAAAGTGAGGCCTAACTTACACCTTAAGGAGGAGTACAAACCTCGTCCGCGGCAATATTGTCGCCATCGTTGTCGACATTGATGTGCTGGACTGCAAGCTGGCTTGTTGGCCCCGTGGATGATGTGCCCGTCGTTGTGGGGACCGCATCACCAGCCGAAGGCGAAGAATTGCCAACCTGGTGAGGTTCCGACATGATGGTTTAGAATTTGAACGGTTGAAATATCGTCTGAGGTTTCGCGACGCTGCTGTCGTAGCTTCGCTTACAATGATTTCAGGTGTCAGAAGCAGCAGGTTTTGCAAATGATCGATTTCTCTGGCCCGAACTAAGATTTCAGGTTGCTAGCCATTGCATTTAAGTGTTAGAGACGACATCAATCTTGGTACCCCTCTTCTTGGCCAGAAAGAGAATTATGCAGCCGAACGGTGAACATGCTTGTTTGAAGCAATGTTTGTTACTGGGGCACCTTCTGAAAAGGAGGCAAGGTGCATATTTACCTGAAATAAGTGGACGAAAACCAGCCATCATTCGACAACGAGCCTTTCGCGTCGGCGTTCTGGCACCGACTGAGCCGCTGCATGCGGACGGACCCTTGCCGGGCAAACTTGCAGATGGTCAGATTATCTCGAGCACTTGATTACCCACATATACCCTGGTCACTGCTGTTGGTTTGTCATGTTCCACGTCAAACCCCTGACATTCATGTGTACTGTGCGTCTCTTCAAGTCAAGCGTTATGGCCGGTTAACTGTACTGAATCTTCTTCAGCTGCATGTCTCCCAAACGGTAGGCGGAGCCACTCGCAGCCGACATATGATACGTATCTCCTGCGAATTTCGCGTTCAATCTGATGGCGGAGCCAGAGAGGTAACATTACATCTGTGGGGAAATGAGTTTACGCTGGCTAAGATAACATAATATTCTATGTCCTGAACTGTATTTACACCAGAACGGCTTGTAAATATCCCAAATTTAGCCTAAGATTGCCATCTTGGCTGTTTCTGTATCCAACCATGAGCACCTCGATGATATCTCATGCCAGACGCGGCCTATGGCCTCACGTGTCTGCTGCCTGCTCGTCTGTGGGTTTCATGCCGTAGATTGACCAACTAGCGGCATCGTGAGTTTCAGGAAACAAAAACACGAATGGTAGGATGGGTTGCTTACATTGTTGAGTAGGAATGTATGCGCGGATCCTTCATCTCGTTGCGAACTTCCATTGCGAAAACGGTAACTTCTTCCTGGCTCCAATCATAAGCTCTCGTAAGAGGCGCCATTACAAAGGTATCGAGGTTCGCCACAGAGTTTTCGAGGTTCCACCACCCAAGCTCTTTGTACCTTTTGTTCTTGGCCCACGGGTTGGAAGGCCACTTGTAGGTATGCGCGTGGACATCAACAAATCCAATCTCGGCCATTATATCCTTGAGACGGCTGTTGTCTTGGAAAGGGCGACCCAAAGAGCTCATGGCGTCGCCCCAAAGTTTCGTAAACTTCACAAGTGCGTGGTCCTCTTTGAGAGTGCCGTCGTCAGACCTAGGTTGGAGATCTATTTCGTTCAACTCGAGGTAGCCGCCAGGGTTCAGGTTGCTAAGGACAAAGTCAGATCAAACAAGAATGACTTGGACTGAGCAGTAAGGATTGCTTTACTCATAGCATTGTCGGATATAATTCCTTCCAGTCTTGAATGGCTGAGGTCATCATGCGACTGTGGATGTAATCGAAGGGTTTCGAATACGTCCACGGCTCCTCAATGTCATCGATTTCGAATCTAACATTCGGCAAAGTACTGTAGAGAATGAGTTAAAGTCCGCTGGTAGAGATTTGGCATCGCAATGTTTGTTACATACAACTCTGGCTGAATAGCTGAAAGATCGACACCAAGCACCTATGTTAAGACATCAGCGACGAACCTTATGGCTGGATGGGTTTTAGTTCGCCTCAACTCACATCTGCCTCGGGATGTTCTTGCCCGAAATCCTCGGCCCAAATACCGGTTCCGGTCCCAATGTCGAGAACGCAGCGTACCTCGACACCAGAGTCTTTTACATTAGGTGGAGCAGTTCCTAGTTGATTATTGAACGTAAGGATGAACATGTTGTGTTGAACATCTGTTACATATGGTTAAAAGTCTGAATCAAATGAGTAATTTGGAAAAGGTACCAAGCCGGTCGTTCTCCCCTGCATCGTTAGGATAGGAATATTCTGTGTCAAAGGTGTTAAGTACAAATCATGTTGTGTCTTGTTCAGCCCTCGGAATACTCACTGCCATCTTTATACTTGTGGTATGTCCGGCCATTTTCAAGCCGAAATTGGTACACAGAGTCTGTTACACTGACGCATGAAGAGTTGAGACTCTAAAAAAGATCTCCTGTAAGGTCAAAATCTAATCATGAATAGTGATAGATTCATGCATATCGCGCTCACCTCGCCTCTTGTAGAAAAATTATTGTCGGACTACGGATTGTTGAAAACACAATTAGTCAACCAAAAATCTCAGAGTGATTTTGGGGATTGGTTACCTCTTCAGGGTCCAGTGCAGGCGCATGATGAATTGGGGTGGTGTTGCTCGCGACATTGATAGGAACAGCGGCAGATGGTGGAGTTGCCGCCGTGATACCCGCCGTTTCGGGGGCTGAGTGGTCCTCGGTCATGACGGTCCTCTACACTCGTGTAATAATCACGTCAGACTTAACTTATTTGGCTAGGAAAGATGTAAAGGGGCAGATGAGGCCCATGTCGCAGCCCGAGGGGTGGCAACCAGTGTTTATGAATGTGCGACCCCTCCCCTCGGATGATGTTCCATGTTTGTTTCCGTATTTGCAGGAAAATCCCCCACCTCAGGCAAATTTCGCTGTCGGAAAAGACAGCAGAGTTGGAAGGAGGTGCCCCAGTGTTTATCTTGACGAGAAATTGCACCATATACAGAGTACACAAGACGTTCTGTCGGCATTGCTCATTGTGTTGGGACTTTATGCTAGCCTTAGTGGGAAAGAGGGTTGCTACGGATGCTCTGGCTGGTGCATGTCTTCTGCAACAATATGGAGCATCGGCTCGCGGACCGCATCCGTCCGTAGTCTTGCTGCAAGGGAATGGAGAACCCATCTCAGTCCAGGGTGCTGCGACTAGGGTAAGTGGCTGACTTGAACAGGGATTGTTTGCTGTCACACCTCACATTGTGGAAACCGGTCTTGGTTTAATGTTTGCAGCCAACCATACCGAAGTAACAACACTGTGTCCAACGATACTTGGTACCCATACCACTTAGTTGCAGGCCGTGGCTCATATGAGTGCCGCCTGAGGTTCTGTCAACTGGTATAAACAAAACTTAGGCGCCTTGGTTGCCCGTAGTCTGGTGAACCCCTGAGAACGATGATAAAAACCGTCACGACATTCCATCGGAAACTCGCGCACCAACAAGCACAATCTGGCTGGTCTTAATACAGAACGGATTCCACACCTTTTTACCCTAAGGAAAATAATTCCAGTGCATCGTTACAACCATATGACAGAAATAGAAATACACCAAGGTCAGACTGATGCTAAGGGCTCTTATGTAGCGTTGCTAAGCCACAGGGGGGGAGGTTTCTTGTGAGAACATGCCGCTAACATCTTGTCATCCATGGTCAATGGGCTGATTGATGATTGATATTGGTTTCGGGTTCGGTCCTCTTTTGTCACGGCGTTGCAGGAATTGGAGCAATGCCTCTTACAAAGCGTCGACTAAGTCGAAATAAAAACTCATGGGTCACTCTATAAGGACGCCAGTTACCTGAGTTGGCACTCAGTTCTTCAGCAATGTTCAGATGATTAGCTTTTAAGTTCGTCCGCACAATTTTAAACATTTGTGGACATCGAAAACTGCTTCAAAATAAAAGATGCCTGACGCCAGATGGTGGACTCTTAGACTCCCAACTGCTGCTCGCCAGGTAACAGAATATGTGAATATAGTCTTGACCGTAAGGATGATACGGCAACCATGCCTTAAATGACCTCCGGATCATTTCTCCTCCTCCGTGGGCTTCCGTCCGTACACCGACCAGCTGTGCTAAGTTAGTCAGGATAGAATTATTGAGGCCAGGACTTCTTACATGGTAGAGTAAGAGTGGATGCTAGGATCCTTCATCTCCCTACGTACCTCCATCGCAAGCACAGTTACCTCCTCCGGAGACCAGTTCAATACTCTAGTCAGAGGTGCTAACATAAAGCCCTCAAGGCCAGCGATAGCATTATCGAGGTTCCAATAGCCTAGCTCCTTATGTTTCTTATCACTGGCCCAGGGGTTTGAAGGCCATTTGAATGACTGTTCGTGGATGTCAATGAACCCAGCTTTGGCCATTAAATGCTTCAAAGTGGTGGGATCCTGCCATGGACGTCCAAACTTAGCAGAAGCCTCTGCCCACAACATGCTGAACTTCATCAGGGCCGAGTCTGTAAGAAGAGTGCCGTCATCTGACCGTGGGTTGATACCCATCTCGTTCATTTCCAAGTAGCCACCCGGGCTCAGGTTGCTAATGCCCCTTAAGCTATACTGCAACAAGACAGCATAACAGCGCAGAGAACTTACTTGTAGCATTTCTTGACGTACTCTTGCCAATCAGCGATGCTCGACTGCATCATGCGGCTATGAATATAGTCAAATGGCTTCGAGTATATCCATGGATCCTCGATGTCATCGATTTCGAAACGAACGTTAGGGTGTGTGCTGCGTAGCTTTTAGCAGACTTTCAGGGTGTGAGACTTATGGTGTCTCTCAGAGTCCTTACTATTCTGGTTGTATTGCAGAAAGATCAACCCCAAGGACCTGGTACCAAAAGGTCAGTCAGCTTCTGGTTTGTACGCGTCTTCGAGTGCTGACGGTTGCAAGCTACCTCGGACTCGGGGTGCTCCTCCCCGAACTCTTCGGCCCAAATGCCGGTTCCTGTACCCACGTCAAGAACCTGGCCGACCCTTATTTTGGAGTCTTTCCAGTTTGGCGGCGCGGTTCCCAGCTTGTTGTCGAAAGTGAGAAGAAACATGTTGTGTTGTACATCTGCAGAAATGTCAGACTTGGAGACCAGTATTCCGAGGTCAACAGCTGACAGGGCGGGTGCACAAACCGAGTCTGTCACTCTCCCTGGCGTCGTTGGGATAATTGTATTCTGGCTTCGTCAAAACCTTGCACATTTTGCTCCAGAGGTTGGAACATGAACCTACTGCCATCTTTGTAGTTGTGGTAAGTCCGGCCATTCTCGACTCGAAACCTGTACACCGAGTCGCTCACACTAGTGCTTGAGGAAGCGATGCTCTTGAGCAGAGTTGTCAGTAAATCTTCACGTTTTGAGGTGTTCAAACTTAAATGAGCACTTACATCACCCCTCACAGAAGCGTTTTCGTCCTCATCCTATGTGTTCACATTGTTAGATCATTTTAAAATCTTGCCCGCGAATGGTGACGGACAATACCTCATCAGGGGCCAAGGCCGGTGCAAGTTGTGTGGTCACGTTGGCTTGGACAGTCGGGGTCGTCTCGGCTGGACCGGGGTGGATGGCTTCGGGCGAAGTGGTACAGGTCACAGCAGCATCAGCTGCTACATCGCTTTCCGGCATGACGGAGGGTGAGCCCAGCAGTATGAGTGGGCTGAAGTAAATACGTTTGCACTGACGACAGTAGTAGCCTGTTGGTGACAATGGCAGCAATTTATCAATTTGCGAAACCTTGTCAGTCCAACCTACCCCTCTCCTTGGCTGGGGATAATTATGCATGTTTGCGGCGAACATGCCATTGAAAAGTAATTTTGCAGTGCCAACTTCCTAAATCGTATGCAACGCGCGTAGCAATGTTAGGATCTCGGCCAACCGAAAAGTGGTTTCTGCAATGATATCCCTTCCCTGGCACACCTCAACTGGCAAACAGCCTACGGGTCTAGTCCACCAACACTGATGTTAGTTGGGGGCTACACAAGACGATTGGGGCCGTCTTTCGAGTTCTGACATACAGCAGTCCATTCCCCGTCCAATTCGCACATGAACGGATATTACAGGCCTCTATCACTCGTACGGGTTGTCATGACACTGCCTCAGTGTGCCTGATTCCGTAAAATCCACAGCTTCGAGTCATACAGTGATTCGCAATGCCAAAACTTTTGTTCGCCAAGACACTCATCCGAACTACGCTCGCACGGAGCTCGCTGCACATGACAGAGCCATTAACAACAGCGCATTGCAATATTCGGACCACTTCGATACCTTCGAAGTTCGTGCGTCCAGGAACATCGTTTGTGGGATAGCTTCGAAGGAGATCAGCTCGCTGGGAGCTATCAGGTGTGATGTACTAGTTCCGTGTTGGCCCCAGAGAATAGAATACCGAAAAGGTTAGTGGAGGCAAAATGTTTGTATGGAGGCAACTGTAGTATTTGATCAGGTTTGGCATGCGTACAGGGGCATTTGACAGTTTCTGGCATCCAAGTTAGAGGGGCAGAGCAAGGATAGCCTGTTGTATTCGAGAGGTGATCTGGGACGAGTGTCGGAAAGCGATGCCGAATGCAAACTATACTGACGTTCGATGCAATAGAGTTGGCCGAAAGACATGGGGTTGGAGGCGATGTATTAGGCGCGCTAATTCCGTCCTCGTTGGCTGCCTACTGATATCGGTTTGGCACATGGATCCCAGTGCAACCGTGATCCACGAACGGACGAAGCGCCGACTCAGGTGATTTCTTCAGATAATTGCCGCGTGCGCTTAAAGTTTGTCTGATATGTTGTCTAGGATTTTCATGAAAAGGCTGATGACGTGACGCATATGCTACTTACAACTCGTGTGCCCGTCTGATCCTGACGGTGCATGTCCAGAAACAAGCCCCGTCGCAGAAGCTTGTTTGGCTTCCCGACAAGCCGGTTAATTGCCTTAACTCTATTCACACAGACGGTTGACTGTTGATTAAGTCCACATGGCATAGAACTATTGATCTCTAACCCTAAAGTTATGAACTTTGATTTTGGATAATCGTTGTTTCCGTGAAGTATGGTTTGCATTCAGAGCAAGGAGATATAAATGGATTTGAAGATGAGAGACGTAGCCTGAGTACGTGAAAGTAGGCGAATGTTCTCTACAGAAATTTCATGGCACCTAAATCTCCGGCTAAAGTTTACGTTATGTCCCAAGTTCACACTACAACTGTCTCCAGTCGTTGTCTTCTGAAGGACGAACATGATGCTCGTCTCAAGACATCGAGGCCCCTGCGTAAACATCAGACGCGAAGAGCGCGACATCAAGCCCCCAATGCAAATACAAGCTTCGAAGCTTAGATCCGAGTTCCTCGATTAGAAGAGCCAATATTACTTATCCGTCTTTCGAAGACGATCACAAAAGCACGGGCGACGGATGGAGATCATGCTCCCGGTCGCCTAAAAAGTAATGTGGCACAGGTACCCCTGCCGACTTTGAAGACTCCTCGTCCTATACAACCGGCTGCAGCAAAGCCATGTTGCTCAGCCGAATGATGATTCAAGTTCGACATACTACCGAGTCAGAATTTCAACTGAATACAGTAGATTTTCCGATACTCGATTACACGTTCGTTGGCTGGCTCCCCGACTTCAAAAGTCGGGAGCTCCGGCGACCTGTGAAGCATGCTTGAAGCAGCAGTTTCGCGCCTTGTCCTAGAAGCCCATGTGCCCTACCAGCGACTTAAGCCTTCCAGTTTCATCCTAAAACAGCTGATCAGCCATCATCTGAAGTCCTTCCTATTTGGGAAGAGTTTATTCTCCGTCTGATGCGGGAGTTATTCAATCCTGATCGTCAGTGGGGTGCACCATGTCGAGTTTAACCGTAGATTGGGGACAATTTGTTATTTCGGCAGGGCGGATTTTCCCGTGATACCGCAGTAATGAAATTTCAGAATGCCATTCAGCTCTCACAGCTGGACTCGGCGTTAGCACCATTGTTGGGAACACTTCGTACCTTGACCATGCTTCATGGTAAACAAAGTTCAGCTGCGAAACCACTTCATGTCGCGCTGTCCGAGAGATCGCGTCATGAAGTGATTACACCTACGAAGAAACTATGAAGTCGTATAGTGCTCTACTGTGACACTCATGAACAGAGGCCTGATATGAGTGAACTGTTCAAGAAGGTGCAAGTATAAGATAGGATATTCCCCCCCTCTGACTGTCTCTTCTCCCTCATTCCATTCAGCAGGATACAACTTGTCTTAGTATCAACTCGTCACCAATAATTTCATCTTTTCCGACTGGATTCGGGTTTCTTTCTTTTCATTCAACTTTTTCAATTATTACTCCAAACGCTCCGGCACCTTAAATTGGCCAAAATGCGCTTCACATTCGCCTTCTTCCTCTTTCTCCTCACCCTTACCGCCGCACTCCTACTCTGAATGTTGCTAGAGCAAAGTCTTCTGACAAGGACAAGCTCGTCAAGGGTATTCAGGATAATATCAATGCCGGGAAGAAGGAGATTTCTGCCACCGAGAAGGCCGAAGCATCTGCTAAGAAGAACGATGAGAAAGGTCTCAAGAAGAATGAGAAAGGCATCAACAGCGCCTTGGACGAGGCGATCGACGACCGCAAAAATAACCAAAAGATCGCGGGCAACAAGGACAAAACCTTGACCGACGGGCTCGGCAAGGTCGAAAAGGCGCAAAAGGGTGCCAAGGAAGCCGTGAAGGGCCTGACAGGTGACCCCAAGAAGGATTCAGGATCATTGAACAAGTTGGATCAGACCTTCAAGAAGGGCAAGGCTACCAACGCTCAGAATCTCGAGGAGGTAAGATTTTTACACGTCGAGCACTATTATACAGCACTAACGATAGACAAAAAATAGGCAAAAAAGAACTTCCACTAGTTCAGAGACCAAGTACCACGAGAGACTGGTCGTCGTCATGTTGAAGAGTGTTGGGCAACGACTTGGTTCTGACCGAAACTGACACGTTATCCTGCATTCAACATGAGCTTGAGGCGTCGAATGATACTTGTTGCTGCCAGGTTTTCGGCTAGAAGTTTGGAAGTCTGATAAAGCCATATCAGTTAGTGTTCGTTATGGAGCTTGGATTCATCAACGAATGTCCACAATAGTCTAAACCGTGCCCTGTTTCGACTACATATCATGCTGCCCAAAAATTCGAATTACGATCTACATTTCAGCGAGATGTTACTCTTCAGAGATGAAAGGGAGCAGTTGAAAGTTTCAGAGCGGTTTGAAGAATTGTGGGTTTCTAGAGTGAGCCGAACTTCTGTCTCTACTTGAGGAAACGAAGGATCTGGTATCCGCCAGAATCCTTCATTGTCACCAGAACCGAGTTTCTCAGGTGACCGGCGTTTTAGCCTCCTCCGGCTTCCTCCCGTAGATCGACCAGCTAGATCTTGTAAGTCAAGGTCGTCGTACCCATAGGAAGAGTCATACTTACATGGAAGAGTAACTGTGGACTCTTGGATCCTTGAATTCTCTCCGGACTTCCATAGAGAACACAGTCACCTCCTCTGGGGTCCAGTTCAGAGCCCTTGTAAGAGGTGCCATGAGAAAGCCCTCGATGCCGGTGGCGAAGTTGTCGTAGTTCCAATAACCGAGCTCCTTATGCTTCTTATCCTTAGGCCAAGGGTTGTTGGGCCACTTGAACCGTTGAATATGTACATCCTCAAATCCAACATCAAGCAGCACGTCCTTCAATCCCTTGATGTTGATAAAGGGACGCCCAAATATTTCCGCGGCTTCTCCCCATAAGCGGACGCACTTATACATTGGAGAGTCTTCCTTGAGGCTCCCATCGTCACAGCAAGGGTAAAGATCAATCTCGTTGAGTTCAAGATAACCACCCGGATTGAGATTGCTGGGACAGTGATTTAGAAGGGTTCTTTGTCAGAAACACTCAAGCATACTTACTCGAAACACTTTTTAACATAGACATTCCAGTCTCCGACGCTGGATGTCATCATTCGGCTGTGGATGTAATCAAAAGGTCGCGAGTAGTTCCAGTCCTCCTCAAGATCGTCAACTTCGAACCTAACATTTGGTGGAGTGCTGGAAGACAATGTCAGTCACATATGCCGAAAATGATTTGTCACTTCGTTGCATCTGGATTTCTTACAATTCTGGCAAAGTGGCCGAAAGATCAAACCCCAAGACTTCTGCGTCAGGATGCTCCTCGCCGAATTCCATAGCCCAGATTCCCGATCCAGTGCCAACATCAAGAACACGGCCGACCTTGAAAGCTTCTGCATTGGGCGGGGCCGTTCCCAATCGACCGTCAAAGCTCAGGATAAACATGTTGTGCTGAACATCTGTCCAGCTAAGTCAGCGCAGCGTGGATGTGTTAATTTGCGGCAATCTCACCCAATCGATCGATCTCCCTGGCATCGTTGGGCACATAGTACTCTACTTCGGTCAGGACTCATGACATGATAGATCTCCTTGTCGTCAAGCTTACTTCCATCTTTATAACTATGGTAAGTTCGCCCATTCTCAATGCGAAACTGGCGAATAGAATCTGCGACACTGGTACTCGAAGAAGCAATGCTCTGGGGCACGTCAACGAAGTCCGCACTTCTGCAAATAAACATGGAATTAGGGAGGTATCGTAGGAAAAAAAAAGAAATAGAAAAAAAAAACCTACCTCGCCCCTTGCGGATGCTTCGTCATCATGAAGCTGGGAAAAAAGAGACTTAGTGCCTAGCCAAGTCTCTGGTTTTACGAATGGAATTTACCTCTTCTGCCTCAACGACAGCATCGGGAACATGGATTGCCGACACAACAGAAACAGAATCGTTTGCCAATGCAACACCTGGAGTTAGGCTCGTCGGTTTAGAGGGCGCTGCGTCTGCCGCGGTTGGCGGCTGTCTGATCGTGCTGTTTGCCCCTGACATCGCGGATCTCAATGATTCCAAGCTTGGGCCGATGATGCAACAGGTTTGAAGTTTTAAACATCAATTGCTGCTCTGCACTCTACTTCAAAAAGGACGAGCGCGACTAGTATCGCTGATAGACTAACGTGGTTATTATCTACTTGGAGATTTACATAAAATCGGCCTCATACTCCTCGCATGAGTTGGGATGCAACGATGCAAAGTGACCATTGCGGCACGGATAATAATTGGGGAGCTTGGTTTGGAAGAAACGGGGTTTTTGAGCCGCACCTATAGGATCAAAGCGGGTGGCCGGAAAGTGGCTCTTCCAAGATACTAGATGCTGATCGAACCCTTTCCCTCGGGACAGGCGGCTAGGCCAGATAGAGGATGAAAACTGCTCATCCAAGTTTTTAGCCCGCGGGTATCGCCTTCGGGCCGCTGGAGCTATTCAAATTGGGTCTCATGCAGTCGGGGAAGCCTTCCGTTGCACCAGGTGGACCGCATAGTTTTGATAGCTGCATGCATCAGAATGATATTAAATAGCTGACCGAGAGCAGGGGGAGCACGGGTTTTGGTAACTTCGGGCACCAATACCAAAATCCAATGCTGTTCTGACAAGGTAGGCAGAACGCGAAGACAATGCAGGTCAGTTTGCGTGTTACACTCGTGTTGGCCCCGTCATGCACGATCATAGAGTTCGTTTCTAGACACTGTGTACTGAAGTGGTTGCAATCGCCGTGTGCCAACTCCCTTTGACCACCCACATCAAGATTACTCACCATCCAGGGTCTCTCAGTTATAGCTCACATGGACATGATCCCTGACAGTTGATCGGGTTAGTCAAGATTCTCTGAGACTAATCCATGCAGCAAGTCTTCAACACTTACCAATGGTTGGCGGTGATGCCGTTCCGGTCCTCCATCTTTCTCCAATTTTGCCAAGAAGTCTCAGGGTCCCGCGACGTGGTCCAGATTCTCTGCCCCCAGATAACGTACTTCAGGTTGAGCGATCCGCGGTTCCTCATAACCCACTCAGCAATGTCCTTGCCCGAGGCAGTTGGGGCCTGCATTAACATCCTAGGTCAGCGCTGCAGTCCAACGACGATCCAATAGGAGCAGGCAGCCTAAAGAAGGCGCACAAGGGGCTCCAAAATGCAACGGGATGACCACTTACGCCGCCAGCATCGGAGCACATCATGTCTGTTGCCTTGCCGCAGCAATGGTCAGAGTCACCAGGGCAGGCACAGTTACGCGTGCAAAAGACCTCTCGGACCCTGCCAGGGAAAGCAGCAACGATCTTCTTCGCACCGTTGACTGCGACTTGCTTGCAGCCACCGACTGGGGGGATGCTGGGGGCCGCGTAACCGCCAAAGCCGGTGGCACTCGACGAGCAGCACTTGAAGGCGGCGGGCCCTGGACATTGGTTCGCAACGGTCGAACCGCCGCAATCACTGGCCCAACGACAGTTACCGCCGCTGCCACAGGACGGCTTGGTGCAACATTTAACGTTGGCCGGGTCAGCAGGGCATGCGTTGTCGATTGTGGTGCCACCATTGGACGAGCACGTGCTCGTAGTTACGCAGACGCCTGTTCCCAGTGTGAGAAGAGGAACGGTTTGCTCAGAGGATTGAGGAACTGACCGGCTCGGCCTCCGGATCCGTAGCATGGCTCGTTTAGAGCAGCAAACGCCAAAGTGGCAGAGAGGGCGGCGACGAAAAAGGGCTGAAGTTGCATGGTGAAGTGTTGAAGTTCTGTATATGATTGTTGCTGTTTGACTGTAAGAGAAAGCTTTCGAGCGAATATATCGTGGACATAGCAAGAATTTATAGGTTACGGTGCTCAAATTCTCATGTCATCAAGTCTCACTAGGTCACGACATAGTTTGCCCGATATTACGCCTCGCGAAAACGGCAGCCTGCCGCCCTGGAACCAGCTGGAGACTAATCCTGGGGTATCACTGAGTCACCCGCGTCACAAAAGCTTAGGCGAGGCTGCTCTTGATGACCTCCGCAGCAGATCTTTCAGCCCAGGACATGGCCACGTGTATAAGAAGCCTTACAGAATGCTGGGTTAGGAAGTCTACACGCAGCGAAAGCCACCTACATAGAGTTTCAGACGATCGCCCGTTGCCGATACGAGCCTAGATTAGCTGAAGTGCATAGACAGGGAGACCGTAGGGTGAACCCAATCAGATGTTCTGTTTGGGCAATCCAACCTCAGTCAGTCACTCTAGCTGAACTCATCAAGGCACAATCTCACGTACGTAATCTTTTCCGGGATGAAGACCAATCTTTAGGCCTTTAAACAACCATAAAGGTCCGTCTGTAGAAGCTCGAAGCCGTCGATTTCTAGGCTTTGAGAACGAAAATGGCTTGCTTGGATATTGGTTAGACGCCGGTCGTCAAAGGGAGGTGAGTGGCGCTACTTCCTAGAAGACACAAGCTTCTGCCTCCCCTTGAAGATCATCAAGATCAATCGACTTACAGGATTGCGTCATATGCCGATCAACCACCACAAGAAACTTGAAAATTCTGAGACAAGACTAATCTAGGAAAACGTTTGCTGGCAGTCATACATCGCAACATCAGACCTGCAACTGGAGGAATCAAAATTTGAGAAAAAAAAGGGGTTCTTTTAAACAAAGATTTGAGAGATAAGACGGGGAAAATTCAACCCGCTGTAGCAAACTTCAAAAGTCTGCCTCGCGGGATATTTCAGCTTGAGGTTGAACGATGTGACCCTCGAGAACCCCATGTCGTGCCAGCATAGCTGACAGCATATATGGTCAAGCAATATCCCAGTCAGGGCGTACAAGGAACCTGAACAAGCGTCCCGTTTCCCCGCAGCTGAAGAAACCGACTGCAACCACTCGAGCAAGAATCTGCCGTCAAGCTAGAGCTCGCCCTATCTCCGATATCTATCTTGAGAAATAAAATCAAGAGAAGGCACTTTGCATATTCTTTCAGTGCAATAATAGAATAATGAGGACTTTTGCTGATATTTGAACGTTAAAGTCGTCGAACGGTCCTCGTCACTCACGCTTGCATGATATATTTGCGTGGCGTTCTCCGCGGCAAAAGCTATAGTGGCATATTATCTAATCCCTTGGTAACATAAATTTACTAGGTAAAGGTCTCTGTGTTCTTAATTAACACACTCCCTGATGAAAGGAGAAAAAAAGAAAAGAAATGTCGCGATTTCACGGATGAAGGAGACGGTGTAGTCCACCACGATTAGGTAACTTGAATTATAAGAATCCCCATAGGTTAACTCAGCTTCGCAAACCTATTTTGGGTTGTTCCGGAGCCATTCGACCATGAATTACTCTCGCTCTTTAGGCCGACTCCTTGTCCCAGCTAGGTAGACACACGCGTTAGCAGCTATTTAATTCAAGTTTCCGGCGGTTTCCTCATCCTCAGTCTTTTGATCAGGGTACTCATCAATGGATATAAAGGAGAGCTGAAGGTTAATGCGGATTCTTAGAAATGATACACCTCATAAGCATCTGGCCATCGCAACTTGTTAGTCTTGTAAACTCAACCCAGTGCTATCAAACCAGCTATACATACTTCGGAAGCATGCAATCACCACAATCGTTCGTGGGAAATATTACTCTTGTTTACTTGCCAAACGATGCGTATGACGGCACATAAGGTGTCGACTATGTATCAATCTCGTATGATTCCCCTAATGTCCATAGGGAAGACCCGCGTTTCTTCCAAAAACGGTTATCCTCAGCACCTCAGCAGTGAGATACAGCCCGATAGCATAAATGATATTGAAAGAGCGTAGATTAGGTTTAAATCCGAGTATATCTGAGCTTCTTGAGACTAAACATCATTGCAAACACCCAGCCTCGACGGGAAAAACTCCTCGAGATGCGGCACGTATGTACAACCAACTACGAAATAGCGTCGTACATAATCTTGAAAACGCCTGAAACATCTTTGATCAATGGTAAATGGGCATTGTTTGACTGGATTGAATGGTACGAGATGTCTCGCAGCCTGCAGAAACGCGGCTTCCACGTCAACCATGGCTACAACGCCAACGCTGTTCCCTCCACGCAAGACCGTAACATGCCCGAAAAAACAAAAATTAAAGGTTATCGAGAAATATTAAGAATCAAGAAGAAAAACTCAAGTGCATCGGTATCGATGTAGAAACTGATGAGGTTCAGCACTCTAGTTGTTCCACGAGCTGCGCGCAACCATCAGTCAGCCCGAGCAGTAAGGGCTCTTGCTCCGAAGCCAAGCCCCCCATCTCCACATGATGGTTGGCACGATCACTCCCGTCACAAAGACGATACCAGCCAGAAGAACATTGCCCCATGCAATGCCCAAGACATCATACAACCTAGGTGCGAACAGAGGAAAGCTGAAACCAGCCATAGTCCGCACGAACGCCGCCGCGCCGGCTGCACTGGCTGCGTACCGTTCGTAGGTATCGATGACGTACGTCTGAACGCACTGGAAGGATAGAATTAGGCCCGCAGCCAATATCGCTGCACCAATATTCGGCACGATCCAGTATATTTTGAAATGCGCGGCAATGCCGTATAGTAGAAGGCCCAGGGGGGTGACGATGGCTGTGGGAAACATAAGGGGTATTCGGAATTCTGGAAGGCCTGCGTCGTTGTTTCGCGCTTTTAGTGTCCGGTAGACCTGCATGATGTTAACGCTGGGGAAAAGAATGCTCTGAAAGTTTGCCCACCTTGTCAATGAGGGGCCCAGATACCTGCAGACCAATAACAAAGCCGACGCCGAGAGAGATATAGTTCAAACTTGCGGGACCGGGTTCTTGGTCGTATTGCTTGCTCCAAACGAAAGGGAATGAGGCAAGGCTAGGTAGTCCAAATCAGTGTTGATTTTCCCAGATACGCTCTAGGGCTTACTTACACAAGATACATCAGACCATAAAGGTAGGCTCTGTAGACGGCAGTGATCTGCAATGCAGGCTGCGTGAAAAGCATTCTGAAGGGCCTAACAAGGTTCTTTCGAAGTGTCTGGCCAAATGTTCTGTCCGCGCGGTCGTATTCCGTACGTAGGTTATGGTTGCCAGTTTTCTTGCGCATATTCTTTGCCTTAATGGCTAGGATCTTGGGGGCATAGG
The DNA here is from genome assembly GCA_001937105.1 of Colletotrichum chlorophyti. Taxonomy (NCBI): domain Eukaryota; kingdom Fungi; phylum Ascomycota; class Sordariomycetes; order Glomerellales; family Glomerellaceae; genus Colletotrichum; species Colletotrichum chlorophyti. Next base: position 182,981 of record MPGH01000091.1, read on the forward strand.
TTTCGGAGAGGAAGAGGAATGCGAGAATTTGAACAAGCGCGTCGGCGATGGAGACGGTCCAGAATATCCAGCGCCATGACAAGTATTGTGTCAGATATCCAGCAGCTATTTGGAGTCAGTCAGGAACATGAGGCGGGATTAGGTATGAAGGCTAACCGATTGGTCCAATAGCAGGACCAAGGAAGGGGGCAAGACTGTATATCGCAGTTGCTGTGCCTCTTTCTTCGGCTCTCCAACAGTCACTCAGCACGCCTCCTCCGAGCTGCGATACCAGTCAGTGTAAGAGAACCACGGATGAGGAATTCAAAGAGGCTCGTACAGCTTGAGGAGCACTTCCACCCAAACCACTCAAGAACCGGAAGGCCAGCATCTGCTCTTTGGACGTGGAGAAGCCGCAAATGGTATTGAAGACCAGGTAGAACATGTTTGCCGACTGAAGAACCACGACACGACCGTACATCTCAGACAACGGGGCGAGAACAAACGGTCCTACGGCATACGCTAGGAGGAAGATGGACATAAGGAGGTATGTCTCAATGTCGGATTTAACGTTGAAGTCATCGGCAAGAGTCTCTAGTGCTGGGGCTAACATGGTTGAGGAGACAGGAGAGATGAAGGTGAAGCACGAGACAAGGATAGTAGCAGTCCACTTCTTTTGCTTTGTCCAGTTCTTCGGGTTCGATGGGTCAGAGGGGCCAGACCATGTTACCTGCCGTTCGGTTAGAGTTGAACTTAACAGACCGTGAGATTTGGCTGGGCTTACCAGGTCTGGGTCTTCGGGATCGTCAGACTGGCTTCCATGCTCATGCATGGACTTCTCTGGCGGGAGAATCATCGAAGTCCCGGCTTGTATGTTGTCGGGGGCGAGCAAGTGTGAGCGGTCGGTAAGAACAGGTTGCGCTGAGATGATGTCAAAACGTTTTCTTCCCTGACCATCAGGGTCCTGGAGCCAGGGGAATTTGTATGTCGTCCTTTCGTACTCAGAGGGAGAGGGAAGCCCCGGGCTCCAACCGCGCCATAGGCTGGACCGAGACCGAGTCAGAGCTCGATGGAGACCGAGGCTGGGCTCCCGGTCTGGCACCGGCTTGCGAGGAATGAAGTAATACGCCTGTGGTTTAGACATTGTAAAGTGAACGAGGGACACAACAGTTGAATACAGCAATGATGAACGAGAGTGGGATGATCATGATGCTCTTTCTGATGAGAGCACAACCCTGCTTCCGAGACAAACATATCGGTGCCTTATATCACAAAGAGATTGCGTTACTCTCCCCGTCTCTCGGCGCTCAGCAAGTCAAGGTTAGCACCACCCTTGCGCTCTTCGTCGCTGGTGATGGCATCGCCCCGTATGGTGTGGCCGGGATGGGCAGAGTCAACCAACTCCGGGCGAGCTGTTCCCGTGAAAGTCTTGCTTGGGTGATGCAGGGAAGCCTCCCTAGATTCAGCAAGATGACTCTGCCAAGTGACGGAAATTGCTCTTAGCCTTGTGAAAGTGAAGCCTCCAGAAAAATGGGGTGAGAAAAGCAGCCGAAGCTTTCTTGGCAGGTCGATCGGCGGGGTCCTGGGTCCCTACGTCAACTGTGGCTGATGGGCCACCGTGTGGTTTGGAGTAACATTTTTCACGACTCAGCCCAGGGAAAGGACGCAAGCCCTAGGACAACCCTGGATACATCAACCGTAATCCTTATTAATAGCCAAGGTACGGCCGTATGATTGGATGAAAGACGTTTTGAATGGCATCTTATCCTTTAAGAAATGTCTCTGCCGTTCGAGATACGAGATCTGGGCAAAACTGCTCGTGTGCTCATCTGGCGCCGAGTCCACGGAATGAAGCCGTGATACCAATGAAAACGGCCATGCCAGTCATCTGTGAGGCCTCATCGCATAGCTAAACGAGGAATCTGCCGCATATTCGGAAGGCTGTGCCACTCGTGGATCGCATCTGCGTTTATCCCGCATGAAACCGTTGACATCCTAGGTCTGTTAGTTGTCACAATCGATATACCCTCATGTAGAGGGACACGTGAAAACCCAAGGGACCTCGGTTTCTAAACTTGGACGGCTGGCGATCACACGACCGAGTTCCGTGTTTGTGTATCGTTGCCGTTGATGTATCTCACAGCCTGGCCTCGGCAGCTGGACTCCGCATGTTGGGTGAGTCTCACTCTTCTTGATTCTTGTTGAAACCTCACCGCCGTAGACGTAATTGCTAACCGCAAGCAAAGAGGGCCGTTGGGATCTTGCTGGTACGGCCAAGATTCGGGTAAGCCTTCACGTAGTATAATATAAAGTATGCCGTTCGCGTCGGTTGAGTCCATGGATAGACAAGTCCATATCCACCTTCGCTTCCCGTCACCACTTATACTGTTCTGAGTTCACACTCGCTTCAAACTCTCCCATTCGTTGCTGAACACTCGCTTTTTCTTCTTCTATTGCCATTAGCTCATCACAATAACGCATACCTTTTACCTTTACAACCGATCATTTTCATCGGACACGCCATCAAGCAATTGTACCCGCCTCAACCAGACAATATGGGTTCTCTTCCCGCTTCTCAGGGCATGAAAGTCCTTGTATGCCCTTCCGGATTCAAGGGCAGCCTGCAGCCCGATGTTGCTGCCGACTGCATTGAAGCGGGTATCCTGTCTGTGATGCCAGAAGCCTCTGTGCGCAAGGTTCCCCTGGTTGACGGAGGCGAGGGGTTCACTAGCGCCATCGTCTCTGCAACTGGTGGCACGCTACACCCAGTCACCGTCACCGGCCCCGTTGGCGCTCCGATTACATCCTTCTTCGGTATGCTGGGGAGTAAACGCTCCGACACGCCGAAGACTGCCGTCATAGAAATGGCCGCAGCGGCTGGTTTGAGCCTCGTTCCTGCCCACCTTCGCAACCCCGGCCTCACCACCACTTTTGGCGTAGGGGAGCTCCTTGCTGCAGCTGTTGGGGCTGGTGCAAAGCGAATCGTCGTCGGATGTGGAGACTCTGGTACCTGTGACGGTGGCGCTGGAATGCTTCAGGCTCTTGGCGGTCGACTTATAGACCAAGACGGACAGACGCTTCCCATCGCAGCCGGCGGCGAGTCACTCGTCCGCCTAGCAAACATTGACCTCAGTGGTATTGACAAGCGTGTGAAAGACGTCAGCATTGAGGTCGCCGTCAACTGGGACAACGTGCTGAGTGGTCCTGAAGGCGTTGCCAGAGTTTTCGGCGCCCAAAAGGGGGCTTCTTCCGAGCAGACTGAACGACTGTCTGCAGCCATGGAGATGTTGGCCGTGGTTGCCAGCCGCCTGCTCTGCGATAACTCGGTGGGCCTCGCACCCGGTGGAGGAGCGTCTGGAGGGCTGGGCACCGGTCTGCGGCTGGTCGGTGCCAAGCTTCGGCCAAGATATGAGGTGGTGGCGGAGTATGTCGACTTTGACGGCTTGTTCACCGATTGCGACCTGGTGCTCACTGCTGAAGGGGGCATCGACGACCAGACTCCTCGGGGAAAGATTCCAGCCGAGATAGGCATGCGGGCGAAGAAACATGGGCTCCCCGTCATTGCCATTGCCGGTACTATCGGGCCCGGAGCGCGGGTCAACTACGACGTTGGCATCGATGCATACACATGTATCCTCCAACGACCATCGACGCTGGCTGAGGCCATTCTTGAGGCGGAGAAATTGACACGGGAGAGTGCCGAGTGCGTCATGCGGATGATTGTCGTTGGACAGATGTTGGGGTCCAAGTCCAAGAAGCCCTTCCAGATGGCGCAACAGCCAGCATCGACATGGGTTTAGGTGTGCATGTGTTTTTGAGGTAGATTGTTGCCAAGTTGGCATGTGCCAAGACTGCGAGATGATCAAGTTAGACAGAGTACTATGGTGTAAGCAGGACGCTGACAAGGACAGGATCTGGACCGACAAGAGAAAGACGAGGAATGACCGCTAGCAGCCCTTGAAAGAGAATTATTGAACTTGGCATGAATCAGGAAAATTATTTGGTGAAACGGAGACATGACTGGGCAAAGAACGGCGAATGCCAAGACGCTTGGTGTGGCGATGCAAATGGCGAGTTAGTTTTCCGTTGTCGGACAGCTTGTCCGTCCAAGATCAGGCACAGGGCTGGCAGGGCCACGAAAGGTGAACGTAAAGATGAGTTGAGTTCCCTGAGGACAGGTTCGTCCCATGTAGAGAGAAGTGTCGGATGCCGCAATGGTGATGGTGTCACTATGGTGGGGAGAAGACTGAATGGATGGTCGTCTTAAGGTACCTTACCGTAGGTACCTTAGCGAGGTAGGGAGAGAAACTTCCATCCAGTCAGGCGCCGTAGGACCTCGCTTAAGGGGCCTTGTCCTTATCAGATTGTCTGTTGTACTGGCCAGGAATAGCTGTGTGAGAACCCACACCCGCTTACCCGACAGGCCTATCATCACGTGCCCGTTCGGTACTTGGTAATCGCCCGGCCATGGTTGGCCCTCGCCCTGCTTATCGCTGCCAATCAGTCCCCGTCCAGTGTCAGGTCCCTACGACTCTGCCCCGCCCCCGCACCCGTACCTACCCCTAAACCTAAATGTGAGGTGAACTCACTCAGGGGCAGGCCACCACACCCTTCCCGTTGACGTCTCGTTCATCGTCTTCGCCCCCCGCCTCGGGACCCCGTGCCGACCGACAGCTGCGTTTCTATTCCTAGGTCACTCGTCTTCCACTCAATCATGCCTAAGAATCCCCCGGCTCCCGATGAGCCATCCGTGACCTTCACATCCGGTTCTTCTGCACCCGTCGACCTGCGCATCCTCCACCTCAACGACGTCTACCACTTGGAACCCTCCAGTGCCGAGCCGGTGGGCGGTGTAGCCCGCTTCGTAACCGCCGTTAACGAATACCGCAGCCATGGCCGATTCGAGGGCCAACCTGAGCTGGTGACTCTATTTTCGGGTGATGTCTTCAACCCAAGCCTCGAGAGTTCCGTCACAAAAGGTAAAGTGGCACCCCTTAGTTTTGTTCCATGCCGGCTGCTAAACTCAGATGAATCAGGTGAACACATGGTGCCCGTTCTTAACAAGATCGGCGTCGACTGCACGTGTGTTGGTGTAAGTGGCCTTGTCTCTCCAAGAATAGCCTTTGCTCCAAGTTGACTCCTATCAGAATCATGACTTCGACTTTGGCGTCAAGCAATTCGAAACCCTGACCGCCAAGTGCAACTTCCCCTGGCTGCTCGCCAACATCCTTGACCCGGCCCTGGGTGAGAACGTCCCTCTCGGAAATGCGAAGCATACCCACATGATCACATCATCCAATGGCATCAAGATTGGGCTGATTGGTCTGGGTGAGAGGGAGTGGCTGGAGACCATCAACAGCTTGCCTCCTAACATCATCTACAAGTCGGCCAGCGAGACAGCCAAGGAGCTAGTTCCTCAACTGCGAGCTCAGGGCGCCGACATCATCATCTGCCTCAGCCACCAACGCGAGCCCAACGACAACAAACTTGCCGAGAAAACGGACGGTCTCATCGACATCATCCTTGGTGGTCACGACCATTACTACGCGCATAGCCTCATCAACGGCACTCACGTGTTGCGGTCCGGCTCTGATTTCAAGCAGCTCAGCTATATTGAGGCCCGCCGAAAAGCGGACGGGTCAGGGAAGTGGGACTTTGACATTCTACGCCGCGATATCGTCTCGTCGATCGCCGAGGATCAAGACACTCTGAAGCTCACCGAGGATCTGACGTCGAAGCTCAAAAGCAGCTTGGCCAAGTCCGTCGGCTGGACGGCTTCCCCTCTCGATGCCAGATTTTCAACCGTCAGGATGAAGGAGAGCAACATGGGGAATTTTGTCTGCGACGTCATGAGACATTATCATGATGCCGATTGTGCGCTAATGGCTGCGGGCACTATCCGTGGTGACCAGATCTACCCACCTGGTGCCATCAGAGTTCGAGACATCACCAATTGTTTTCCGTTTGAGGATCCTGTCATCTTCATCCGGGTAACAGGTCAGCAACTTTGGGATGCTCTAGAGAACGGCGTCTCTCAGTATCCCGCCCAGGAAGGTGAGTCATGGGTGTCATCTTACCTGCAGTTGTGTTGCATACTTACAAAGACAGGTCGTTTTCCGCAAGTTTCCAATATTCAGTATACGTTTGACCCCAGCAAGCCGTCCGGTTCACGCATCGTTGAAGCCAGTGTCGGAGGAGAGCCTATGCAAAGCGAGAAGAAGTACACCCTCGCGACTCGTGGCTACATGGGCAGAGGAAAAGGTGCGTTTCGAGACATCCACATTTGTGGCTCACGTTATTGACACTATTAGATGGATACACGAGTCTCCTTGTCGAGCCGGAAGGTGGTACTGCAGAAGAGATCGTCTGTGAAGAGAACGGCATTCTCATCTCGGCCATGCTGCGACAGTATTTTATGAGTCTCCGAACAGTCGGCCAGTGGAAGAACCTCAGCGAAAACTGGGCCAAGGTAGCTGACAAGTGTCATACACCGGTTGAGGCGCGCAAGATGTGGGAAACGCCAGCCACGACAGGCACTTCAGACCCCAAGCCGGAAGTCGAGTCCAAATCCTGGGCTGAGTGGATGATCAAGCGGCATGCCTTGAACACTAAGCCTCCAAAGGATGAGTCCGACTCCGACGTTGAAGACGAAGAGGAAGACGAGGATGTGGCACGCATCGATATGGAGATGCTTATCATGCGGAAATTCTTCGCCAAGTGGGCCAAGAAGGCGGGCGTCAAGGCTCAGGTATGCGATCCCCTCAGGGAGGGCGAGTTCAAAGTAGACTGGACCAGAGTCATTGCGCCGGTTCTGGAGGGGCGCATCAAAATTATTAGCTAGACGGCGTCTAAAACGGAACTTGGATAATTCTAAAACGAGGGTCGGACAGTATTGACAGTGCTATAAATGCGTTGCACACGCGGGCCAGTTCTCTCCTTGCAAGGTAGTTTGCACATGTCGCAACTCAACGAGTAAGTGCAGTTCGTCACGTCAGTCCTATTTCGTTGTCGTATAGGCAGTTTGGATTTCACCAACACTGCTGTTGGGCCTGATTCTGGTTGGTGTAGTCTATAATCATCGTCGACCTGTTTTACACCTGGGCCTGTTTTCCGAGCTACCTTGCTCGATGACACCTTCTCCACAGCTTCTCCCTCGTCCCTCGCTCCCATCAGAGTTCCACCAGGACGTGGAATACTGTCTTCTTCTAGAAAGCCTTGTTGACTGCATTTCACGAACTTTCCAAATGACTTGCAACATTGGTTGTCGCCGTGCACTGCCACGAAAGTACTGGATTCTCGCCATCCGAGAAATAGAGCACTGTCCAAACTCATGGACAAGTTGTGCGTTGCTCACTTGATAATATGCAAATTCTGGGCTGCTGGCACCAATCGGATTGTGGAATCCTGATCCAACATCCTTGTCTGGCTTAATGGTCTAGCGGTATGATTCGCCCTTCGGGTTCTACAACCCTCAAGTTAAACTTGAATGGGCGAGGTCCTGGGTTCGATTCCCAGTTGAGCCCGTTTCCTTTTGCGCTGATGCTATCTTTTTGAACATTGGTAACGATCCGCTTGGTGAACAACAAAAGAGGACCACACTCTATCTACAAGGGTATATGAAGACTTCAAGCCGATTTAAGTATGGGGAAAAGCCAAACGGGGAAACGCTAGAGCATACATTATTAAGCCTCAAAGGACTTCCCCGTTCTGACTAAAGAGCACAACATGCACCCCTGTGACCAATGTTAGAGGAGCTCTGTTTCGCCCTTACCGACGTTGGACTGAGACAGCCTTATCCTTTCTACTTGGAACCAGGCAAAAGGCATCTGAATGAACAACCATGGCCGCAATGACCGTCGGCTCTTTGTTTCTAGGCGGCTCCGGCAAGCGAGCCATATTGGTCAAGACCTCGCCGTTCATCTTGATCTTGGACAGTAGTGAGATCGCTCAAGGTCTAGACAATTATACTTGTTCCTAGCGATGCGAGCAGTTGTGAGTAGATGGCGTAAGCAGCCGCTGTTTTAAGATTAAGGCGACCGATCCTAGGGCTCAGATCTTCTCGCCTGACATCGATAACTGCCAGAGGCAGAGGTTGTTTAGCCACTGACTCAGCCAAAACGGGTGAGGCGCTAGGTACCTCCGAATTCGTCAATGGGACGGCCGCCAGTCTGGAGCACCCGAGCCTGCACCAGTCGGCTGCCTGGCCTCCCTCTAACATGGCAATTAACGATTCGGACCCAAATATGGAAATGTCAGGCTGCGGCCGAATTCCTGGCTTCTAACAGCAACCTTTCCTCCTCCGGCCTGTCTCAGCCACTAATTCAGCACGGAGCTCTGCGTAAATCTAGCTAGAATGAACACCCGGATCTAGCCATAGAGACCAATACAAACGTGGGAAGGCGCCCATTCAAAAGTGTTTTCCGTCGTTTCTGTGTACTGATGACGTCAACAGCGCATTGACATTAACGATGTCAAAAGAAGATCTGAGCCTAAACCGAAGGCTAAGCACATGAGTAGGGCTACATTTATGAAAAACCTCGTAAGCAATATCTAACATACTTTGGTCACGCTATATAAATAAGTTTTTAAGCCTTATGCTTAATATTATTTAAAAATTCAGGCGGTACGTTAGTATAAATTTTCATCATCCAGTAATTGTCACAGCACACGCAAAGGTCAGGTATGGCGACGGCTCTCAATGTAGGACTCAAGTTGAACAAGAACCAAATCTTAGCCTTCCATTCCTTGGGAAGCAACGCCTAATAGTTTAGGGGCTCGGTCGTGGCTTCGCCCTTCTTGATAATCGTAGTCATCTCACTCCCCCGCTTTGTGTACCCTGGTTTTGAAAAGAGCCGAAAGGACCTATGTTTGATTCGAGTGCGGGTTATTAGTGTAGCACTTTGAAAATGCTGAACAATCGTTGAGAAGACATATATTGATGTATACAGATTCTTCACAAGTTTCTTCGAGGATATACAGAGAGTAGGCAGTACATGAGTGTCCCCCAAAGATGCGCCTGCAGCATTCGAGATTGTGACTCTGTAACTTCCACGAAACTTAGTCTGGAACATCTGGTTCCAAGTCCAGCAGCTCCTTGTTCAATGTGTGAGTCAGAAACCTTTCAACGTCCACTCCCTCAAGGTTCGCTTCCAGAACGGCCAGTGCTTAGTGCCTATAGACTCAGCCCCGGGCAACGATGGGTATAGCACGAGTGGGTATGCTTGGCTATCTTACGGGAAAAACGCAGTAACGTTATCAATTTCCCGGAAGAAGCCGTCATCAGTCTTTCAGAAGCGTGCTAAGATCCTACAAACCAGACCGGGTGTTACTGGGCAATCACGGAGACCAGGAGTGTGACGTTAGTCAGACAGCTATAAGGACTCCCAATTTCGTCATCTTCGATGACGCTGGGGCGATGGCTTTTGGACTGCTGGGGGCTAAACTGCGTGATCTGGTCGGGATGCTTCATCCTGTCGTCACACTAGTGCTTGGTGCCGGAAAGATTTGGGGTTTTACACCGCAACATGAACGCCGCATATCCTGATGGGATATAAAAACTGTTGGGCGATGCACTTATTGCTGCATGATGCGCTAACACAAGGATGCCACTAGTGTGGGTTAATTTGGGCTTGCAGCGCGTGGATTTCCAGAAAATCCGTTACTATGCCGAGTTTGAGGCCAGTTCACGCGGATGTATCGCAGATGGTTACTGCAGCTACAACAGTAATGCGGGATCATAAAGATGAGCTGCAAACCGAAAGAGCAATATCGCACCGCGAACGAAGGGGCAACTGAGAGCGTCGCCAGAAAGTGAAAACGTGAACGGTGTTCGGACAAGGCCCGGACCGAGCGTGCCCCTGGTGTTGGCGACGTCGCTGTCGCTCCCGTTGTGTGGTCACAGGCTAAGACATGCCGAAAGTACATGTATGCAAGCGGAAGTTTTCAGTGACTTCTGATATCATCAGCTAGCACTTCCCTGCTACTTGCAAGGCCGGCTGGTCGCTGGGACCCCGACGATCCGGCCAGTCCATCCTCCTAACGCTCTAAGTGCCGAGGAAGGCCAAGAGTGACAATGACATCTTGCTTTACATCACCTGTAATCTAATACTGAGAGAGTTTCCTGGCAATCCTAGAGGGCTTTGGCCCATATGTGTGTATGACCAAAGATATGATATTTCGGTACAAGGACCCGAAGAACAGAGAAGGGTACAAACAGCCAACCCGAACCCGGGAATCCTTTACAACCATTTCCGACGGGCCAATAGGTCATGTGTCATCAAATATTCGTGAAACTGATGAGGAATGGTGGCCAAGAGAATGTGGCTTTGAGGAACTGAGGGAGGACGACCCGGGAACGGTGTGGCTGACGGAAACGAGCAGTCACTGCTTGCTCACTGTTGTTTTTCTTAAACCCCCCTCCCCCTCCCTGGCCTTGTTGAATGTTACTAAATTTCACATACCGTTGTCTGAATGAGGACTGCTCATCTATTCTCTCCTCTTTCTTGTGGAGAGAGGCTGGGAGATCATCTTCCACCTCAGACTTGACCCGACGAACACTGTCTGGCATCAACTACAACTTAAAAGCAAGCAAGATGATTGAGCGGCGGGGGACTCAATCGGAAAAAAAACGCACCAGTACCAGCACAATTGCCAGCCCCGAATCGTCTCCCGCTCGAGTGCTCAGCGTACTGTGCACCGTCGGATTGCTTCTAATATGCGTGACTTGTTACGCCCTCTACCTCCTTTTATTCCTCGCGACAGGATCGCTACGCCTTGAATCGCTACTTATTCCCAGCCAAGGCTCCATTGAGCCCGCTATTGCCGTCAGCCTTGTCTCGGCTCTGTTCCTGGGGGCTACGTCCGCCTTCATAACACGCTGCGTGGAACACGGCCTCTGGCTTCGCTTTTCGACGCACGACGAAAAGAAACGCCTGACTATCTCCGAGTCCCGGAACATAGCACTATGGAGCGTCTCGCCCTTACATAGGCTCCTGTATGTTTTCTCAGGCCGGTCCTGGCGGCTCAAGTTCGGAGGCCTGCTGTTGTTCGGCACCACCGCGCTAAACCCTGTCCTACTTTCAGGAATCTCCCAGAGGACCTCGAGGGAGACGCGCACAGAGTCAAGCCCCCACGAGGCCAACATGTTTGCCGCTCGTCTGGATACAGGTAACCGGCGCTACCGCAGCGGCAGCGCCGCCGATAACCCGACTCTGACAGCCGCGCTGGCGGCGATGAACAATGTCACCGCGCCCGTCGCTCCCGTCTGCGACGATCGATTCTGCGCTGTGACGGCCCGTGTCATGTCCATCCGCGCCGAATGCAAAGCGACGCAAATGGACAACCCTTACCGCATCGGCCTGGCGGAGGGGAACGGCGCAACGAGCCAAATCTTCTGCAGCTCGATAAACGGCAACACGTGCGTAGAACTCCGCCGCTCGCCGCTGTCCACCTTTGCAAACTTCACGAGCTCTGAAGCTCCGTCGTGCGGTGCTGGGTCTCGGAATACCAGCTGCACATGCAAACCAGGTGACTGGAGCACCATCTTCGGCGCCTGGGTGAACGGGGCGGAGGTGTCGTCGGAATCTCCGCACCGCATCAACACGGTAGACTGTGCCATCACGTTCGGCAACGTCACGGTCCGCCAGACGGGCACGTCGCCCCCGACGCTGGACCGATCGTCGTTTGAGCTATCGTCATGGCGCATGTGTCCGCAGTCGGAGGAGGTGGATCTCTTTATCATTTCGCTCAACCGGATTTACACCGATATGGGGAAGACAAACTCGCCCTACAGCTGGGCTGCGCGGGCGGTGGGAACCGGGGCGAACGCCGTGGAGGCGAACCCCATGGTATTTGAGCTACTCGGCGAGGACGCCGTCAACACGGCGGAGCAGGTGGCGCGGCAGATCGAGAGGAACTTCGACATGGCGACGCTTCACGCCTTCGCGAGGCAGCCAAACTCCACCGACCTCGAGTTCACCTACGAGATAGAGACGCCGGCGTACGTTTATGACCCGAGGGTGCTGGCGATCCTTGTGGTGCCGCTGCTCGCTACCGTCCTGGCGGCGCTTGTGAACTGGAGGGTGGCGGACGATCGCACGATGGTTGGATATGACCCCGTCGCCATCGCGACGTTGGGTCCGGTGGCGGGAATCGATGTCACGGAGAAAGAAGGCGAGATGCAGGTCTGGACCTACGAAGAGAGGCTCGTTAATCCGGATGGCTCGCGGGGGACCAAAACTAGGTTTACGACGTACGATAAGATATAGTATACATGTAGTCTAGGTTGGTTTCACCGTTGTTTGAAGAGCGAGACAGCGAAGTCAGTGAACATATATATATAAGGATTAAAGCACCATACCTCAGAAATAAGGCTGTCGTTTCGCCTGAGTGCTGACTTCAAGCTTGCCCTTTCATGAGCATCCCATCTTGTATCCCACGAGGTAGATGGTCTTCCCGCCAGAATCTGAGCCAGTCTCCGAGATGTCCTTGTTGCACCTGGAGGGTGTGACACTAGTGTCGGCAATATAACAGCTAACTGTGCCAATGAGGTTTCAATGAGGTGATGCCGTCCGTGACGGTCTTTTTCAGGATATCCAGGTGGGTTTAGGATTTGGAATATACATCGATGGCTCTCAAGGACCACCGAAGCTACTTCCCAGTTGAGACCATCCGCCACGAACCTCTGCTTCCAATTCTTTCCGCTTCGCTCAAGTGTCATTGCCCACAACGTCCTTCTTTTACATCATAATAACTGTTTCTCGGCGTTACCTGACGACTTGGTACAAGCTCGTTGGGCCGGCCTGCGGATCGAAGCCATTGTGAGGTCCTAGCTCGTCTAGTGGAATTTGTGAGCGAACTGTCAAATATTGGAGAGCGAGAGCCATAGTTGCCAACAACTGAGATGGCGGGGAGAACTCTTAAGTAAGCGGCAGAGAAGAACCCCTAGCAAAGGTCGGATTTCCTAAGCGTCGATTAATCCACGAGGAGTAAGTAGTAGGGCAGTGGATTTTGTGTACCGTCAGTACGTCCGAATTGGTGATAAACTCGCAAAAAGACAAAACAAATATGCCGATATCGAAAACGGATTCTAAATGGGTTGGCTCCGTTCTCCGAGGCGCGTCGTATTGGATGAAGATGCTCCCAGGGGTGAGATTTTGACTTCTATACTGCTCCTTTCGCTCGTTATTGAACAAATCTATTTGCTACTGAGATTTTCGAACTCGAACGTAGTTAGTGTGTTTTCATTAATTATAATAAGTTTCCCGCTGCAGTCAAATGTAATATTACAAGCCCCGACGTGAGTGTCACCGCGCGATCCCCAACGCCATTCTCTCTTACAGTCTCCCTGACCGGAGAACGCCTCTATGATCTATGACAAACCTGCCAGCCTCCTAAACCCGACGTTCTCCACGACCCGCAGCCCGCCATTCAGAGTAACGATGCCCTTGCCTCCAGCCGCAAGCTGAGAATCCACCTTGCCCATGGCCATCTCGACCATGAACTTGCCCAGAACCTCCGTTGGACTCACAAACGACGGCAGGATTGCGCGTACCACCGGTCCCAGGAATCGATTGCCAAAGGTGTCGATAGGACCCTTGTAGGGCACGTACGGCTTGATCTCGTCATGGTTGATCTTGTCGACAAAAGCCGGACGGATTGACTCGGCCTGCAGACGGGGGTTCGCGGCGCGCATCTCCGAGAGTAGCGTCTCCGTCTCGCCCTTGACTCTGGCAAAGATGGCGCTGAAGCGGCCTGGTTCTTGGGTTGCGCCCTCGCCTGAGACGTAGATGAAGCGGAAGGGCTCGTTGTCGGGCGGCAGCGTTGCGAAGGCCTTGGCCGCTTCTAATGTGTAGTCCTTGGTAATCTTGACATATTCCCTTATGAAAGCATGAGTAACTTCGCTTCTCTTGTGTGCGACCTGATAATGCGGGACGACTCACTCTTTGCTGACTTGGATCTGGCTAATACCCAAGGCCCATACAACGCCATTCGCGCCGTGGACTTTGCTGAGCACGTCCGAGTCGTACTTTGCAAAGTCTTTGTGAATGATGACATTTATGCGGGGGTCCTTCGCGTCCTCGGCCATGGGTATCGCTCTCCTGCTTAGGATAGAGATCTTTGTGACGTCTTTCATTTTGATCATGGCGTCAAGGACGGACGAACCGACCAGGCCAGTGGCGCCGGTGAGAATGAGATGCATCGCGGGGGTTTGTGGCGAATGGTTTGTGAGGTGCCCTGTCTGGAAGTGAGAGAACCGATCAAGACGGTGTCAGTGCATTGAAATAGTGCCGGATCAAACGTAGACAGGCAGTCTAGGGACGGCCATCTTTTTGAATCAATGCGGCTCATGGGCCATGGCGGAGCGGTTGGTGCTACGGCCCTTGCGGAGTGGGGTCTCCACTATTGCCGAGCCAGACGGTTCACGGAGCGCCGGAGTTAGCACTAACACCAGCTTGAGCGTCTTTCGTACCACGAGGTGCATTATCGATAACGCAAGGTGGGCAGCTGTGGGGCGCGGCCTGGGAAAAGTTCACCCTGCATGGTTGGACGCTCTACAGGCGTTCTTAAGGCCGAAATTACGCTCCGCTCCGCTGCGGATTTTGCAAGGATTTTGCAAGATATGGCGTTGTTACGTTTGTCCGCCCTGTGATGGTCGGGAGATTCAGGCAACTGCGAGCTGACACACTTCAATCTTTCCACCGTTTTCTTTTCCTTTTTGAATGAATGTATACGGAGCAAACTGCCCCTACTACTACGCCAGTGTTAACGCCTCTGGAACGGAACACGCAGCCAGTAATTTGCATTGAAAGACCTCGTTTGCTAAGTGCAAACGTCACACTCGGTTGCGGTTGGCTCACACAGTTGGATCAACCCAGTTAGGTCTCAACTTCGCGCCAAGGAGAGGATCTTGCAGGCGCTACCAGTTTGCTCTCCCTTCTAAATCGGAGCAGAAATTCCCGCTGTGTGGTTGATGAACGGTAGTCATCTACCAAACTCCGTCGGCCCTGTGCGAAGTTGGCATGACCATTGGATCGCGAATCTAAGGAAAGTCTGCAACGCTGTTTCTGTCGAATCTAGGGGTAAACTTTGCCCGATGAGGTGAATGAACAGTGATTTTCTCGGCATCGCGAGCTCGGGACCGTCGTCTAAGAAGTACGCGTAAATCTCTTCCAAAGCCAACAGTCCCCAATAGAAGTTGATCACGCGGTATCTGGGTTGCAATGGGGGCCGCGGGGTAATTCACTGGCTCATAGGGTGACTACTACAAGAACTTCTCTTTGTGACTTCACGTTGGCGGCGTAATCATGGGCAAAACAAGTGCCTGTGCAAGCCAGAAAAGTATGAATATATGGTTAAGTTCTTACTCGCTTATTGGTGTCTCCACTCGTAGTAGAACTTCTGTACTACAGTGATATACTCTTTCCCTTTGGTCCCGTGTATCTGCTGCCGATTACTTGAACATGATTAGATACACCGGCGGCATCCCATAATTGAAGTTCCCGGCCAGCCACCCAAGCTTGGTAAGACTCATCTTTGGGCCCAATTATCAGATGATGCGACTGGGCATTATGTAAATACCAGGCATCAGGCATTGTATATCAAATTTAACTTGAGAGCGTGTTCCACACAATAAGAGACTCGTTACGTCGGATACACGCCTACTTTATCGTCCAACCCACACACCCATACATACACTACATAAATACACCCATGCGGAACCTGGCGTTGAGTTGGCCGGCCGAGAGATGAATCTGAACACAGCCACTCAAACCGAGCCTTTTTGAGGCATTATAAGCTCGAAATTTCAGCGTACACTTGTGTGGATGACGTCTGTTTGGGACTACCTTCTGCCAGCTATAAGCATGATCGAACGAAGTTTCGCAGGCATACCAGGAGAATAAGCGTGTTTTTATCTCAAGTTTGATTCAATTACAATCTTTCGTCTATAGGTCATCAATGCCGGTCGTCGGATCGCTCTCGACTCGATTATGTCTTCGTATACAGCTTTTCTTATCAATCTCGCCTTCGTAGTAGTGCAGATTTGTGTGCTTCATGGGTTATGCCATTGTCTTCTGCTCATAATAAACTTTTCTTGCGACTTCGCCTCCAGCCCTAGAAAGCCATTGCAGCTAGCGTATTTGGCAACACCGTGTAAGATAAGCACTATGAGTAGCTGGCGGTGTGGAGGCACACACAACAAACCGAGGCAAAAGAGTGTATTGTTGTTGTGTAGAAAGGAAGAAGAAGCNTAACACTCCCCCTCAGGCTCGGCCTGTGCTAATAGTACATACAAAAGGGGTTGAATTCAGCTAAAAGGGCCTGAATTTGTATAATAATAGCAATCCGTCTGAATTAATGAAATCTGAGGCCTTTTTAAATTGACGTAACTTTTAGTAAATCGCCGGTCAATTGGCCGCTAGAGCAAAACCTCCCGGTCTATCTAAGCCTATGTGAATCCATTCACTCTATATTAACTGTATTAATTTAATCCTTCTACTATACCTAGCTATCTAATGAATTCCCTGTGTTTGATTGCAGCTAGAGGCTTTATGAGGCCATTAGCGGCCATATTGGTACCTTTAATAAGGCTTAGGGCAATGGTTTTGTGAGTGTTAACTTCCTGTATAATCCACTTATACTGGACGTTAATGTGATGCGTACGAGCTTTGTTTAGTGGATTTATAACGTTAACGTAGGCATTAGCGCTATTAGTAAAAAGGATTATAGGCTTATTGATTTATTAATTAAGGAGCTGTTTAATATATTATTAAATCCACTTAATAGCTATACCAGCTAGTATAAGGTTAACAAACTTAGCTTCTATAGAGCTAAGGGTGATAAAAGTCTGCTTTTTAGACTTTTAGGTAATAGGCAACCCTGTAAAGTAGATTATGTATCTGCTGGTTAAGACGTAAGAAGGTTAATTATCTATAAAGGCTGCATTAGCTATACTGTAGAGCCTAAGATCAGCAGATGGATCTAAGCTGCTGAAAACAATACTATAGTAGCTGGTGCCCCTAAGGTATCTAAATAGGTGCTTAATAGTACGCTAATAGATCTTAAATGGGCTAGTATTAGCCTAGTAGAGCTTACTAATAGTAAATGTAATATCTATATATATGCCTATAGTAAGCTAGTTAAGACAGCCTGTCTCTTTAATATAAGTCTGTTGCTCTTAATCAGTGCACTTATCCTTAGCCTAGATAATAGGTAACTCCTTATAAGTAGGTAATAGGGTCTTAATGGGCTAGAGATCCTAGTATTTAAATTAATAAAGTATAGCGTTAATGTACTTATCCTATATAATAAAGACCTTACTAGCAGCGCTATTATAATAAATCTAGAAGCTAAGAAACTGGGCTGCCTCACCTAGATCCTTTAGTGGGCATACTGATCTTAATATATTACAAACCTTCTTAGTGGTTTCCTTATTACAGGCTGTAATGACGTTATTGTCTATATACATTAGTATATAGGCCTCTAGGGCCCTATTAATAAAAAGATAGATCTCCCCCTTAACTAGTATAAATCTAATCTTCTCTATCTCTAACTTAATAAGTTAAAACCACTAGAGAGGACTTTTATATAGACTATAGAGAGCCTTTCTTAACAGCTAGACTTTACTATTACTACTATAGCTAGTAGGTTAGTAGATATAAATATATACACTAGATGGGATAGGGGCAGTAAGGAAGGCAGTATTGAAATTATATATTTTGTATACTAGGCTATAGAGGGCGACAATTATAAAGAATAGGCGGATAGCAGTAGCAGTAGCTATAGCAGTATATACCTCTTAAGAGGTCTAGTCTCCTTTTTTATAATTACTATAAACAACCTATTAGGCCTTATATTAAACGATCTTATTATATAAATTAGTCTTAATATTAAATACCTATTTACTTAGTAGCACCTTAGCTTTAAGTAGAGGGTTAATAAGGGTAAATACTTCCTTATTGTTAAATTACTAAATCTTAGTATTATAGGCTCCCTTTTAGTAGTGCTAGTATAGACCTTCCTTAGCCTGCTTATAGGTTTTTAGGATCTTATAGCTAGGCAGAAGGACTTTTAATATTATAGTAGCAGCTAAAGTGCTAATAGATAGCTAAGGGGCATTATTATATACCTAAACATTAGCAGTAAGGTATGCCTTTTTGTTATACTTATAGATANCCAGCGGCCTATTAATAATAGCCTTCTAGCTTANGGTGCAGTGCAGTAAGGATGATTGTTAACTATAGATTCTATAGTTAATCTAGTGGTATTAGGTATAGGGCTATCTTGCCTATTTTTACTGTATTCTTTAGTATTAGTAACTATAGGGTTATCTTACCTATTTTTACTGTTAATATGGTCCGCTTCTTATTGTTATACCTTATCTATAAAATCACTATTATTAGCAGTAGTAGTAACAATTATGGTATTGTTAGCTTATTAATTAGATAGCGTAGCAGTTCTATTCTTATAATAGGTTAAAAACTCTAGTAGAGGCGTTATATAATCCCTAGTTACTATACTACTAGTATGCCTTCTATTGCTATCTTTACTATAGCTAGGCTGGTGGGCAGGCTGCTAGGTAGTACAGTAGTTAGGCTAATTAGTAATAAGGGAATGAATTAGGTATTAGATATGTAAATTAGGCTTATTAAACAATACATTATATTTAACAGCCTTAGAAATAGCTTTAGTAGTAATTAAGTAAAGAACAGTCTTTTTAGATCCCTTATAAAAGCAAACGTTATAGTAGTAAATAACCTTCTTTTAATCTAGTATGTATATATAGTAGATATAGCTATATAGAGAGTTATAGCTAATAAAGAGACCCTTCTTAGCTCTGGCCTCTATCTTAGCTAAGTAAGGAGGTTAATAGCTACCCTTCTTATAGATATAAGCTATATAACTAAAAGTATAAAGATGTTTAATGTAAAGCAGCTTATAATCCTTAGTAAGGTTGAGCTCCCTAGTAACGATCTTATATAGGCTTATCTTACCCTTATTGGCCTATAGTAAAAGGTTAAGTATCTATACTGATGTGTTAAGAGTAAAGTCCTATAGATCCTCTAGCATCCTATTGTTAATTAGTATGGTGTAAGCAGCCTTAATAATAGTACAGCCTGCTTGCTTAATTGGGCTGTTTATAGAAGGTGTATAAGCTGTAGTTAGGTTATAGTGTGTATTAGTAAAAAAGGGGTCTTAGAGGACCTTCTTAAGCTTAGGCGCGTTGTTATATACCTAGGACTTAATAGATACACTTATCTGGTTGTAAAAGACTATACTGAAGGCCTTAATAGCGTTAAGTACGACCTTATAGTGGTAAGACTTTAGAAGTATAAGCTAGTAGTAGCTACTATACTTATTAAAGAAGTAAAGTATATATCTCTTACTAGTTATTAATAGTGGCTTAACCTTAATAAGGTTAAGGTAAATCTCTTTACCTACTATAGTAAGAGGAAGAGGGATATCCCTACTAATTATCTCTATAGATTTAGCTAAGTAGTAGGCTTT